>LR749625.1:1605815-1696744 GCA_902729485.2 Mus minutoides | reverse complement strand
AGTCGCCTCCCTGTCTCCGTTAGGCACAGCTGGCCCCGATAATCACCTTCCCTAGGCTCCCAATGTTGCACACATATCCTGCTGACCATGGGAAACTGCACTAATTCCCTTCCTGCCCCTAACTCTATTTACTATATAAACCCCTAGCATTTGAGTTCCAGGGTCGACTCCTCTACCTCTCACTGGGGCAGGTGTCGACCCGAAGCTTCGAGAATAAACTACCTTGTGTGTTTGCATCAAGATGGGTCTTGCGTGATTCCTTGTGTGCACGAACTCCCGAGACTTGGGGAGACCCCCAGTTAGGGGTCTTACAGCTGCACACAGGCCCTTACACTGAGCCACCTCCTAGTCCTCTTCCGTCAATTGCTAGTTATTTTCCAAACATTATACGGTTATTATGTTCTGTATGAACACTCAGTTTTTCTAGGACCCTTGGTTGAGATTACCCTTTTTTCACTGAAAACTCTGCCAGTTTCATAAGGAATAAGCTGACCTGGCCAAGGGGAAAGTGGAGCAGTAGAGCACATTCTTAACCATGAGCAAGGCCCTGGCTTTCACACTGCAGCCTAAGAGAAAGAAGAGCCAGTGAGCCACGTATACAATGGACCTGTTCCTAGATTTTACTCTTCCCCACTAAGCTAGATGCATATCTTTAGAACTTTGAATACTAAAGCTTTATAATGGCTCTTATTGTGTAATTTCTTGAATTTTGTTTTTGCATTTTGTTTAGTCTTCTAGGTTCCGTTCATATTTGCAAATAAGTATTATAGTTACCTTTTCAGTTTTAAAAAACTTGTGTTTTGACTTGAACCTATATATATATATATATATATATATATATATATAGAGAGAGAGAGAGAGAGAGAGAGAGAGATGCAGAATAGACATTTAACAGTACTGAGTCTCCTAAAATGTAAAAAGAGACAACTATGTAAGTCTTTATTTTCCTCAAATGAGGAATTTGGGATGTACACATTTTAAAACGTATTTATCCTTCACTGACAGGCATGTTTGTTACAATTTGTGTGTGTGTGTGTGTGTATTATATATACACACAAATTGTCTCTCTCTCTCTCTAGACATTGACCAACATGACAGTGGCAACTAAAAGAGGCATGAAGACTGTAAAGCAGTAAAATAATCTCTGCTTACAGGTGACATGTTTAGCACAATGTGAAGTCAAGGTATAAAGACCAAATACCTTTTATACAAATAGTGAATAATTTGAAAATGTAAAACTTATTTATAATAGCACCCAAAATGGGATTGGGCATAGTGTTATGTACCCATAATTCCAGGACTTAGGAGGCAGGATCAGAAGGCTTGACAGAGAAGACCAGTCTGCTGTATAAAGAAAGTTTAAAGTTTCAGACCCTGCTTCAAACAAAACAAAACAAAACAAAACACAGACACACAAAAAACAATAACAAACATGCCTGTCAGTGAAGGATAAATACGTTTTAAAATGTGTACATCCCAAATTCCTCATTTGAGGAAAATAAAGACTTACATAGTTGTCTCTTTTTACATTTTAGGAGACTCAATACTGTTAAATGTCTATTCTGCATCTCTCTCTCTCTCTCTCTCTATATATATATATATATATATATATATATATATATATGTTCAAGTCAAAACACAAGTTTTTTAAAACTGAAAAGGTAACTATAATACTTATTTGCAAATATGAACAGAACCTAGAAGACTAAACAAAATGCAAAAACAAAATTCAAGAAATTACACAATAAGAGCCATTATAAAGCTTTAGTATTCAAAGTTCTAAAGATATGCATCTAGCTTAGTGGGGAAGAGTAAAATCTAGGAACAGGTCCATTGTATACGTGGCTCACTGGCTCTTCTTTCTCTTATATATAATATATATATAAAATAAAGTCTAGGATTCTTCAATAAGATTGGTTATAGTTAGTCACACAGGCACAGCACCAAGACTTTAATATTTCTAACAGGATTCTTATGAGCTAAGCCCATGTGCTGTTTCTCTGTTGATTTTGTGAGCTAGAACAATGCAAGTAAAAGCATATTAGCTTTTGAGAATTCTAGTAAATTACCAAGCTTGAAGCTGGGAGCCTGAATAGAAACACACACGCACGCGCATGAGCGCGTGCACCCCCCTCCCCCCTATGATCGCGCATTCTCGAGCTTGGCTCGCTCGAGCGATTGGGTGCGTGACACAGACACACAGACACACAGACAGACACTCACACCCACACCCACGGGCGCGTGCACCCCGTTTTCCCGTAACTCCCCGTCCTACACCCCCCCCCACCGCGCTCGTGCGCGCGCGCGCACGCACACACACACACACACACACACACACACACAGGCGCGCGCACCCCGTTTTCCTGTAAGTCCCTCTCCTACCACACACACACGGGCACGCGCACCCCGTTTTCCTGTAACGCCCCTCCTCTGACACACACACACACACACACACACACACACACACACACACCATTGCTAGAGGGCTGAGTCTAGCAATTAAAAAAAAAGAGTAATTAACAAAGATTCTCTTACTGTAATATTGCTAAATGGCTTTGGATGAGTTATTATCTTCACTGGCCTTGTTTTTTTAATGCCTGAGTGGCATCAATAAGCGGCACTTATTTATTGAAAGGAGAAGAAGGAAACTGAAAAAATAATAATCACACATCACAGGCGCTCAGTAAAATTACTTTATGTCCATTTAACAAATATATAATTAAGAAATAAAAGATTAAATGTATATTTAAATTATTTCATATTTGATATTTCGAGGCATAACTGGATAAACAGTAGTATTTAATAACATCACAATTACAGAAATAATCATTTTAATATTAATGTATACTACAGAAAGCACAGATAATTAGTAACTTATATTTGATTAATAACATCACCATAATTTATATTTTATAATATAGACTTATATTTAGATTATATTTAATAAAACATTCTGAATTTTGTAGATGTCATTTTATAAAACAATTTTTAAAACTAGCATACACGATATTAGATATCATTCTATTATTACTTTTAAATCTTTCCCATCCGAAGATGGGTGCTTCTTTATAGGACCTTCTATGAGAGACTACGCAGAAAAAAAATATTTGGATTACGTTTCCTCCCTCGCTTCTGAAAAAAAACATGGAGTATGTGCGTATACATCAATGCAAAAAAAGAAAAAAAAACCAACCTTGGATGATGGCTCGATAGCAAAATTTCATAGCAAAAGAAAACAAAAATTATGTTTGTGTAATTTGACCAATAAATCTGTGATAGCCCCCACAAATAAATAATATTGTAAATACTGCTAAAAATTCTTTTTGCATTTGAATTTGCTTCAAATATTCTTTTAAAAATTCCCTTATCTTCCACATCACAGTCTTCTCCCAAGTGCTCGCGCAATTGTTTACGCAACAGGTGAAATACCTGTTAGCATCCAAAAGACGTTTGCTTTAACGAAACAAAACAAAATCATGGGGGAACCGCTTCTACGGACGTCTTCGTACTTCTAATAAAGGCCGAGCAACCATTTGGTAGATTCCCGGATAGCCTCCGTTTTGGGGGGCTTTACGCATTGAGATGACCCTTACAGTGTAAGATCCTTTACTCTACTTAGATGTAATTAAGTAGAGCCTGTCATTGCGCACCCGGCCGTCATTTACAAGGAAACAGACTAGGTAGGCAACAGCTTGGGGGCGGGGGGCATTTACGCCTGAACCGGGGGTCGGCAGTGGGAAGGCGAAGGCTGCGTCCGTCTTTCAGAGCACCGGCCTGGGCAGCCTGGACCAGAGGGAGAGCAAGGGGAAAAGGCGTCCTCCGGCCTCCGGCAGTTTGCTCACGAGCATCCCACACTCTTCGGATGTCCCCTCGCCGCCCCCGGGGACCGGGCAGGCCTGAGCCCCGCCACAGCGCGCCCGCGGTTAATACTCACGGAGAGGAGCGACAGCCCGGCCGCGGCAAGATGCTCTTCCCAGCGCCTAGGCGAGGATGAGGGAGGAAGCAGCTCAGCCCGCAAGACCGCTGGCGACCCGCGCTGTCCAGCCAGCCCAGTGCCGCAGTGCGGAGGCGCGCCGCCCGTGACGTCAGGCCCGCCTCTGCCGCTGTTGCCTAGGTAACTCAGACTGGGGACCGGAGCTCTGGGTCCGACCACGGCCACGCCCTCTACCCGGCGCGCTTCCGGGATCTGGCGGGGGCGCGCGCGCGCGCGCACCGGGCCGGGAGCCGAGGTTCCGCCCCTGCAGCCGGAAGCGAGTCCCGGGTGCGGAGGCGTGAACGAGTGAGTGAATGAATGAATGAGTGAATGAACGAACGAATGAGCGAGTGAATAACGCCGCGCAGCCGAGAAAGACTTGTCACCCCGCAAAACGAAGCGCGCCTTTAAGTGTGAATGGGGGAAGCCCTGCTGCAGACAAATCCTCAGGCGCCGAGTTTACCGCGTTGAAACAAGAATTACGCCACGTTTTCTTGCCAACGCCCCCTCACTTCCGCTTCAGGCGCCATCTCGGGCCATGAGTCACCAGGAGTGGAAGAATACTAGGTGCGCCATTCCCTCGGCTGGGATTAGAGGCCGTCTTCTGCAGCTGCCCTCCCACACAACCCCGGGCCTCCTTTGTATGGCGACAGTTGTCCAGAGGCCAGCTTTTCTGTTTTGTCTGGTACTAGACCTAACAAACCCCATCTCATCAGGGTCTCAAAATGCAATGCGACGACCAATCTCATGCATGGGAAGTGTCACCAGTGTAAAGATGGCCATGTTGAACTGCTGAGTCTTCAACTCAGAAAACTCAAAATTTACCCACCCCCCACCCCCAAATCTATCTTGATTTAAGCTGTCACCATTCCTGCAGGGTTTTGCCAAACCTATCTTTAATGTCCCCCGTGTATAGCCTATCCATCATTAACTGTTACCTAAGGCAAGCTGCCAGAATGTTTTACAGGGAACTGGCCTCATTACCTGTGTCCTGACTCCAGTTTTGATTACGAATTTTCTTTCAGAACAGTACCAGAGTAACCTTACTAATATAAGGCTGGTAACGCTATTGGTACCCTCTTTTAAAAAAATTATTTGAAAGGAGAAAAATAAAAATAAAATAAAATCTCATCACTTTGCCTTGAATACAGTTTACACAATTTTTTGAATTGTGTGCATCATGAAATAAGAAATCGAATTGTGTTGCACCTAATTATATACAATATTGAATTATGCATACAATGACAATTTGCACCCTTTCTGCCATGATCCTCGTAGATACTGTCTGCCTCTCTTGAGAATTCTTCCCAAGTCGTGTCCCTTCTGTGAACCTAGTAAGTTACCTATTAAACACTCTGAGCATTCCTAATATGCTCACCTCTTTAGACTGCATGTACTGATTTCTAAAAATTTTCATTGAATTTTAATAATTTCACCCACAGCATGTTAAGTATCAAATAGTACCTAATGAACAGTTATTATATGAATTATGATCTCCTAGAGCTAGCTGTTCATTGTGTCTTCTGTAGTTTTCATATAAACTCTTAACATCTGAATTGCCAATTTCAAAGTTATAATGTTGGTTCTTTACTCTGAATCGGGTATTATTCTCAGGACACAGTTGGCTGAGATCCATGCCAGTGACCATTTTGGTCCTTATTTTTGTAACAGCATGAATAAATTATATATATATATATATATATATATATATATATATATATATATATGAATAAATTATAAATATAATTTACTCATGCTGTATATATATATAGTATTTGCAGAGGTCTATTGGGATAAGGCAGAGAAGGTAGTATTTCTAGCAGATGGGACATTTAAAGTCTAACAACATGTAGTTATTTTGGTTGCAAAAAATTTCTGGGTAAAATGATGTATGTGTCTACTGCTCATAGTTTTTCCCTAGTTTTGTCTGTTGGAGAGACCTAGGAGAAGTAGGATGCTAGGAGCAGCGAACACACAGTACTTACAAGACCTTAGTTCCTTGAGCACCATTCTCCTTTAAAAGAACTAGGGCCCCTTGGAGAAGTGCTTGATTCTAGAACAGGAACAGATCATGTACACAATGGAATTGAAAAAATATTGTGACAGAAATTAAGAATGTTCTTACAGAACAATGAAACATAACAGAGGTTGCCAGAAATCATCTTGAAAAGGCCACAGCTGCCTAGAAATGGCTCAAACTAAACAACATTATAATCATATTAAACAAGTCCATTAAACAAGAATACTTAAAGTCCTAGTGAAATAAAAGAATATTTTAAAAACTTGAAAGAAAAAGTTCCCCCTTACATTAAAATTCCAACTAATATAGAAGGAATGATATGTGCAGAAATATCACCTTATGAGGACTATTTTAATAATCACTCATTTAGAAAAATAACTATATGCTAAGCCAGAGCCTTAGGGTTTAAGAAGCTTATAATGCTATTAATACACACATATTAAGTAGCCCATTAAGTGTACTTTTGTTACAAAGGGGAAAAAAAACCCTTGACATTAGAAATCTGCCAGTGGTGATAAAAATTACTACAAAGTCAAGCAAATATCAACATCAACCCCCGCCTGGAAAAGGCATCAGAATTAGTACATCACCTTCCGAGTGACTTAAAAAATAGGAAGATTTTTTTTTTGCTTTCAGAAGTTAGAAGTTGAGAATGAATGAATTTCTCTCCTTGGTTCTAAAATTGTTGTTTTTTCCCATGTCTTCACATAGTCTGCTACCACTCCACATGACTGTGTCCAAACTTCTAAGGGTACTGCCATACTAGTTTAGGACCTATCCTAATGACCTCCTTTTGACTCAGACCCTCTCTTCCAAAACAGCCACATTCTAAAGTATTGGGCTCAGGACTTGAATGAATTTGGGAGTAAGTATAGCTCAACACATAACAACTGTGATTTATAGAAACAATAGTTCTATTGAGTGGTTTGTTTCCTGTTTAAATGAAATAACTATAAAGATATATATTAAGCAATCAAATTTTATTGGGGGGGTCTATGTATTAGATGCTATTAAAGACTTTTGGATATGTAAGTATCTTAAGTGTGAGTATGTGTGTTTGTGTGTGTGCTTGTGCATGTGCATGCATGCATGTTTGTATTTGCCTGAGAAGTTCCTTTGCCTTTCTTCAAAGCCATTGATATAATTCTGCCAGCGTTCTGAAATAATTTTCAATTCCCCTTTCAGAGTATCTCTTTGACATACTGAACAAAATAGTTATTTCTCTTTAATTCTGCATATTAATGAAAACTCTTTTGTAGTAGTAATTTTCATTCAGACTTAGAAAATGACTTCTTGAAATAATTTTCTTTCTGATACATGTTATTTAGAGTGTAATTCTGAGAAAATCATATTTCCCTATAGATAAAGACTTGGCCAGGATCCTCTCAGCTTCCAGTGGTCCCAGGAGGTTGTCTGTAGATTTGTTGCCTACATATGAATAGCACTGTATTAGGAAACATTTCGACTTCTCAGAGTCTTTCATGGAAAACAGAAACTTCTGCAGAGTCTACAAGAAAAAAACCTCAAATTATTGTCTTGTTCTTCCTCCATCTTCTTCATCTAGCCTAACCTGTGCTCATTCTAACATTCTTAGGCAATGGGCACTAGAGGGCAGCAGAGCAACACATATCCATACTTGAGCTAAGTTGCTGAAAGAGTGTATTAAGACTTCTTTACAATTTTCTATGCATTGGTTTATTGCCCAGATACGTTCACTAATGGGGATTCTACCAGCTTGAATTTATTTACTTTTTTATATTTATTTTTATTTCTATTTTATGTGGAAGAATGTTGGCCTGCATGCATGTTTATGTACTTTGTGTGTATCTGATTCCCCACATATATGTACCTTGTGTGTACCAAATTCCCCTGGAGAACAGAACAAGCTGTCAGATTCCCTGGAATGGAGTTGCAGATTTCTATGAGCTGCCGTGTGGTTGCTGGGAAGTAGCTCAGGTCCTCCGCAAGAGCAACTGCCCCTCACCGAGCCATCTCTCCAGCTATCCTTTCTTCATTTATTCATTCTGAGACAAGGTCTCAGTGAGCCCAGGCTGGCCTTGAATTTGCTGTGTTGCTGGGGATGAATTTGAATTTATCATCTTTTGGATCCACCTCCTGGGTGCAGGAGTATAGGTGTGCATCACCATGCCCAGTTATGACGTAGTACTGGCATGAGAGTGCACATTGTCGAATCCTACTTGAGTCACTTACCGTCTGTGTGACCTAGGTACGTTATCCTCATTGGTAAAAGGATATAAAAACTCTTAGAAAATTAATTATTGTTAGGATAAATAGTTCAATACATGTAAAGTATTAATTTATTATGACTTTGTTATCTTTGTGTTTTAATCATTTTAGTTTGTTACTCTATATGTTTAAGTAACATGTTAACTTTTTGCTTTTAATCAACTATGCATATTTTCTGTCTCTCCCCTTTTCTCTTTTTTTGAGATAGGGTTTCTCTGTGTAGCCTTGGCTGTCCTTGTTCTGTAGACCAGGCTGGCCTCCAACTTAGAGATCAGCTTGCCTCTGCCTCCCAAGTGCTGAGATTAAAGGTGTGTTCCATCACTGCCTGCCTTATATCATTTCATGACACATGACCTTGTAAGATAAAGAAGTCCGCACTCTTACGTTGATCTTCACTCTTCTCCCTGCCACAGTCTCACCTGCAACGTCGTCTATTGCTGATGGGTTTATTTTATATTCTGGGAGAATTTATTAATCTTCTAACAATCTGATATATGTTTTATGGTAACTAAAAAATGCATAAATTCTAAGAGTTTGATCTGATCTCTAATGTTCAGTTTTTCAGCATTTTAAAGACTCCATTTCATATAGAGTATCATACCAGGCAAGGCTCAGTCAGAAAACAAAAATCATATTAGTGTTTGAATAGAGAATATAGTTGTGAATTTAATAAGTAGTAAGCTAAGTAGGTGTGTCGATTACTGAAGGGGGAACCTGCAGTATGCAGGAAGAGTGGCTGCAGAAAGCCAACACTCCTAGAACAGAAGGAATAGTGCCTGAGGAAGGAACAGAGACTGAAAGAAGGAAGCCTACATCTAGAAGGCCTGGTTGCCACAGAAACACACAGGCTGTTGCTATGACAACTGAAGGACCTTTGCATGTGAGATAAGAGAGAAATAACACTAGAATTGAAAAGCACCAGCACCTCTCCTCTATAGTGTATCATCCTCTAAATGAGATGCTGTGTTTGGTATGCTTTGGCATGCGAGTGTTACACTGAGAATTTTGTATCCATTTTCACCAGGGATATTAGCCTGTAATTTTTTCCCCTTGTAATGTCATTGTTTGGCTTTGGCATCAGAGGGACGCTGCCCTTGTAAAATGTCCGTAGAAGTGTTCTGGAGGGGACTAGGGAGTTGGCACTGGTACCAATGAGGACCTGTGACTAAGCTTTGCTTTGCGGGTGTGGTTAATTACTGTTCCAATATTCTTATTCACTATTGACTGTGCATTTAAAAAAATATTTCACCATGATTCCGTGTTGTCTTAGTATGTTTATAGGAATGTATTTGTTTCTTTGAGGTTATCAAATTTGGGAAATAATGCTCACAGTATCCTCTACAGATTTCTTCTTTGTATTTCTATGATGCCTTCCTTCCTGTCTACAGTTTTATTTACTTGAAATTTTTTCTTTTTGTTTTAGTCTAGCTAAAGGTTTATCAACCTTGTGCTCCAAAATGCAAATTAGTTTTAGTGATCTTTTTATAGTTTGTTTCATTTGTTTTTGCTCTAATCTTTGTTAGCTCTTTCGTTTTGCTAGTTTGAGGCCCCAATTTACTTCTTCTATTAAGTTGGTGCAAAGGAAATTGAATTTTTAGACCATGAATTTTCCATAATTATACCTAGGCTCAAGCAAATCTTTACTAATGCAAATCAGAACCATTACAACGCACATTTCTTTCTGCCAGTGTCTTCCTGTAACATAAAAACCTATGCCTTGGGGGTTGGTTTACTTTGGGAAAGCACCTGCTGGCAGTGATTTTCCTGTGAAAAGTTGTTGAGATGCTCAAAGCAGTGCTAGTCTGTTGGTGAGAGGCTAGTGGCATGTGGTAGTCAGGTCACGGCATATAGCGGTCAGGTCAGCTGTAGTGGTCAGGCCACAGCATGTAGTGGTCAGCTTCAGGTAGTGGATAAGGCAAATCTTGGAGCACAGTTACTTCAGATTTTGAAGTTCCTGATTGTGCAGCGTGAGGTTAGCCATCACTCTGAAGAAGCAGTGGGTCTTTCTCTTTACGGAGAGCATCTACAACTGTTGCAGGTTTCAGTATGTCTCAACAATGTGCTGAACATGCTGCTCAGATATGATGGTATCACTGGGACTCTGAAAGCTGTGGTGGATCTGAACAGAGGCAGACAATAGAATTATGAATCTGATATTTTCTTGTATAAGTTTGGCTTTGGGAACTCCTTTGGAACTCCCTTTAAACCCAACCACTAAGCTGGTCATTGGTGGTGATTGTATACAATCCAGTTTCAATCTAGTCAAGAAACAGTTCACCATGGGGCTGGAGAGACACTTATCTGTCAACAGAGTACTCTTTTACCAGAGGACATAAGTCCCCACATAGCACCCACATTAGGTGGTTCACAACATCCTGTAACTGCAGTTCCAGGGTATTTGACCTTCTCTTCTGGCCTCCATGGGTACCAGCAAACATACAGACACACATACATACACACATGCACACACTCAAACACACACACACATTCACACATACACACACTGAAAAAAAAGTAATATAAAGAAATGGTTCAATGTTGGATAAAATAAGAGCAAACAATAGTTTAAAACATTAAAAAAAACTTTTTTCTATTAGCTCATACAACACCTACTTAGCATTTCCAATTTGCTTCAAATGTCTAAGGACCATTGAATGGTCCTTGTCTTAGTTACTGTTCTATTTCTGTGAGGAGAGCAAGGCAGTCTTATAAAAGAAAGCACTTGAAAGTTTCAAGGGGTTAGTCCACTATTACCATGACACCAAGGGTAGCAACAGACAGGCATGGTACTGGAGAAGGAGCTGAGAGCTTGCATCCAGTCTTCAAATAGTGAAGAGAGAAACTGGGTCCAGCATGGGCTTTGGAAACCTCAAAGACAATCCCCAGTGACATAGCCCCAATAAAAAAGTCACCTTTTAATCCCTCCCAAACAGTTCCATGCCCTGAACACCAAGCATTCAGGCAGGAGCCTATGGTGCCATTCCCCTTTAAAGCACCACATTCTATTCCCTGGCTGCCACAGTTTTGTAGCCTTATCATAATGAAAAATGCATTTAGTCCAACTTCAAAAGTCTCCATAGTCTTCCATAGTTCCAAGGCTGCTTAAAAATCCAAAGTCCAAAGTTTCTTCTGAAACTCAAAGACAATCTCTTAACTGTAATCCACATAAAATAAAAATAAATACAATAAGATACAAACATCACAGGCTTCTAGCATACAATGTCACAGAATATACATTACCATTCCAAAGGAAGGAAATGGAGCATGCTAAGAAACACCGGAGCAAAGCAGAACTGAAAACCACCAGCTGAACTCCTACACCTCCAAGGTGGATGTTAAATGGTTTATCAGTGGCTCCTCTCTTTCAGCTTTGTTGACTGCAACACACTTGGCTCTCTTGGGCTGGCTCCACACTCTGTCTGCATCTCTCCTTGGCGAGCACTCCTTGGTCCTGGCATCTCCAATGCAGTCCACGCTTCACCTTCAAAGCATCACACAGCAGGCTCTCCGGGTTTCCATCTAGTGATGCCCTGTCCCATGCCCAGCCTCAGCAGCTTTCTTAGCTTTGCAGGGAGATTCCGCAACCCCTTTACTGCATCCTTGTTGGCTTAAATCCAGAACCACATGGCCAAAGCTGCCAAGTTTGTCTGCTTGCTGGCACGGGAACCTAGCCTGTTCTTGAGTTACATTTGCATACACTTTACATTGTTATTTAGGCCTAGGAAATCCCTTAGACCAGTGGTCACCAACCTTCCTAATGCTGTGACTCTTGAATACACTTCCTCATGTTGGGGTGACCCCAACCATAAAATTATTTTATTTCTACTCATAATTGTAGCTGTGGTTCTAAATCACAATTAAAATATCTGTGCTCATGTTTGTAAGCCCCAGTACAGGGGAATGCCAGGGCCAAGTAGTGGGAGTGGGTGGGTAGGGGAGCAGGGCGAGGGGAGGGTATAGGGGACTTTTGGGATAGCACTTGTAATGTAAATGAAGAAATTATCTAATAAATACATTTTAAAAAATATCTGTGCTCTCTGATGGTCTTATGTGTGAAAGGGTCATTTGACCTTTAAGGAGTCTCAACCCACAGGTTGAGAACTACTGCCTTAGCCCTTTTCCTCTCACAATTTGCAGGATTATCTGCGTGGGGTCTTGCCCTGAGGGTATCATTCTCATTATTATTTAGCGTCAGACTTCTCTGTAAACTTCTCTGTTCCTTGAGCACAGACTTGGCAAGACTTGAACATTACATGTCTTCATGCTTCCTTCTCCTCAAACCATACATTTTGAATTTCTCTTTGCCCTTCTTGCTCTTTTTATTGTAGATCTGTGTGCGAGTGATCACTAATAGCCACGCCACACAAAGCACTAGGCTATCTTAAGGTATCCTCCACCCGTGGCGTTAGGCTACCTCTCTTCAATTTAGCTTCTGGCAGATTTTTCGAACAAGGGCAAAAAGCAGCCAGTTTTTTTCCCAAAATATCACAAGAACCGTTTCCAATATTACTCTTCTTCAGAACCTATTGAGCTGGGCCACCATATTCTACATTTTGTTCCTACTATGGTGGCCATTAAGTCCTGCTTAAAGATTTGACGCTTTTCTAACCCAAAGTCCCAAAGTCTTCCATATTTCTCCAACAAATAGTATGGTCAGGTCTGTCACAGCAATCCCTCACTCTTGGTATCAACTCCTGTCTTAGTTGTTGTTCTATTGCTGTGGAGAGGCATCATGACTAAGACAACTCATAAAACAAAGCATTTAATTGGGGACTGGCTTGCAGTTTCAGAGGATTAGTTTATTATCATCATGGCGGAGAATGTGGCATCAGGAAGGCACAGAGCTTGAAGAGCTGCTCAGAGTTCACATCTCTTCTGCAAGTTGCAGGCTAGGAGAGGGTCACTGAGTCTGGCATGGAACTTAAAAGTCCTTCCCCAGTGACACATCCCCTACAAGGCCACACCATCTAATCCTTTCCAAACAGTTCCACTAACTGGGTACTGAATATTCAAACATATATGCCTATGGGGGCCGTTGTCATTAAAAGCACTTGCTGACTTGCCATTTTCTCACAAAGTTGTAAGAAGATCCATTTCAATGATCGTTCTCAATTGGTTGGCCATTATCAACTTCCAGTGGCCAGCTACTACATTGCTTTTTATTTTCAAGGCTCTTCATTGCAAAACTACTTTAACTGTTGCTATGCTGTCAGAAATTCCTGGGCCAAAATGTTATTGATGATGCAGGTTGTCTCCATTGCTTTAGGGCCCATTTTAAACTTGAATTAAAATGTTTTCTCGAAATTGCTTTCGGTTTAATGTCATTTAAATGGTATACAATAAACATTAAGTAGTAATTCATTAGCAAGAAAAGCATAAAGTGGGAAATGACCATTAAAATGATGTATAAAATAGCCACATTCGTTAAGAATATATTCCAATGACAGGTGACAAATTTCAACAATGTGAAACCAAAATTACTTTTCCATCAACATAATAGCTCTATAAAGCACAGAAAGAACTTCTTCATTTGACATTGTTCTTTTTTCTACATAGTTTTACTGCTATAAACTTCTCTACTAGGATTTTTCCATCCCCATGAGTTTTGCTATGTTGCCTTTCTGATTTGTCTTAATATTTTTTAAAATGTCCCTTTTGTTTGCTTCTCCATCCAAGGATTGTTTGTGATAATTATTACCCTAGATGCCCTTCACCAGTGGAACGTGGGGAGAGAGCCTGGTCTATACCTACAGGAGGCTCCTCCTTCCCCTTGAAAAAGAAACTCTTCCTATTTCTGACAACACGGATGGATCTGAAAGATGTTGTGCTAAGTAAAATAACTCAAATATAGAAAGACAAACATGTATGATTCCATAAAATCATGAAGTGGGATTACAAGGGGGAGGTCCAGGAGCTAAGGAGGAAAAAGGTGTAGAGATTAATGATTAATGCTTAAAGAATACAAAGTTTGGGGATATAGGAGAAATCTACCTTACCACACCTAGCGATACAATGTTATACTCTAGTCTTAAAATGTTCTGGCAAGTAGACTCTGTTTGTTTTTGTTTTCATTTTGCTTTTGTTCTTTGTTTGTTTGGGTTTGTTTGTTTTTGTTTTATCAAGACAGGGTTTCACTATGTAGTCCTGGCTGTCCTGGAACTTACTCTGTAGACCAGGCTGGCCTTGAACTCACAGAGATCCTCCTGCCTCTGCTTCACGAGTGTTAGGACTAAAGGCATGTGCCATTATCTCTCAGCTGACAAGTAGGTTCTTATGTCAGATGTTGCAGCCATAAAGGACAAAGGCAGAAGGAGATGGCATTTTGTGGCTTTGATGAATTACAAGTGAATATTTATTTCCAGACTAACCAACTCATATCATTAAATACACTTCAGTCATCCTTCAATCGAGTGGGCTAAAATAAAAAATAAAATATGGCAAAATATGTTCTCCCTATTGACACTGCCATTTTTACCCCCAGTGCTCTTATTTCCATCAAAGACTACATTAAACAGATCTCCAAGGACTTGATGCCTAGCTGCTGCATCTCAAGTGGAGAAGAGGAAAGAGCTTAGACTCTATACAATAAATAGCCTAACTTTTCATTTAATTGATGTTTCTCCTTTTCTTTGAAATATTTCAGCTTTCTTTCCAGACTTTATTGTTTTCCATAAAAACAAAAACAAAAACAAAAACAAAAAAACCTCTCTCAGCTACTCTTTTTAGTCTGGATCTAATAAAATATCTGAGGCTCTTTAGTTATCTGTTAAGAAATAAAGAATTGGAGAACCAGACAAATTGCCAGCTGAGACCATCTGTGCTTCAACCTTGTTTTAGCATCTGGAGATTCACCCTCCAGTCTCTTCATTAAATGGTAGAGTCTCTGTGGTGAACACTATGTGAAAATCATGCTGGTATGGTTAAATGTTTGGCTGTGGTTAAAACCATCCCACATCTGAGAGCTGAAATAGTGAGGACAGTGCTGACAGCATACAGTTCTTTTCAGTTTTCTCCCCAGTGGAACTCCACATTCTACCACCTCTATAACTGGTGTTTTTTGTACATCATAAGAAATCCATAGTAACACAGTAGTTTCAAATAACAAAAATGTTCATGAGCCTGGAGAGCAGATCTTTTTTTTTTTTTTTTTTTTTTTAAATAAAGCCTAGGTCCCATCCAGAAGCTCAAGGGGAGAGTATGGTCTTGATCACACTGAACTCTAGGTGCGTGCAACATTCCTAAGCTTGTAGTCATATCACTCCAGTCTGTGTGTCTGTCTTCATAGGGCCATATAACCTAGTATCTGTATAATTTGATCCCTATGCCAACTGCTAATAGAGTTGTTTATCATTGTATTTAGCATCTGTCCAGAAAAATCCAGGTTTATATTCACACCGTCAGCCTTCTTTATCTGTGCAAATACTGGTTCTCCACAAAAGGAGAACAGGGTACTTGGGCTAAGTCATAGCTTACCCTTGGACATCACCCTTTAGTTCAACTATGCTATGATCCTTACTTCCTCATCCCTAAGGAATGAGCCTGAGTTTGATATCTAAGGGCTTGCTTTCTGGACTCATCATACTTTCTTAGTTTTACATATGGGTTTTCATCCTTTCTTTCTCAATAATTTATAATGTTTGTTTATATATATATATATATATCCAATATATATATGTGTTGATTTCTTTCACAAACATTTACTGGGTTATTAGGAAACAGAAAATAAATGTGTGCCAACAATCTTAAGTTGGCATATATTCAAAAGAGTATTTAGAAGGTGTTATTTGAATATATATCAAATTAAGATAGAATCTGCAAAAGTGAAGGACAAACCAGCTTATGTAAAAGTGTTCAACAAATATCTCCTCTCCTTTTGATATTTTTCCTCCTGCTTAACCATGATCCACCAAATATGCAAGTTCTTTAGGTTTCTATGGTAACAATAAGAATTCAGCAGTTCATCTGACATCTCTCATCGAGGGCAGGGATTACATAATAGAAAGGAAATATCATTAACTTATGCAACACTGGTCATTATGACATTTTGGATCTGTTTCTTACCTTTTCAAACATTTTTACTTCTTTTGCATGGCTGACGCTGAAAATTACTGGCTGTTTGTAGAAATAAATGGCATATATATGCTACCATGCTGTTGCCATAATTGCTAATCTGTCGTATCATTTCTTCACAATAAACCAATCTGTGTATTCTGAATTATGTTCAATGTAATCTCGGGCACCTTTACTAATTGGCACCATCTCTAATCCTAACTCCCTTCCTTACAGACTTTAATATAGCCTAACACTGTAAGTCAATCCTACAGTTGTGACATTCTTTTTTTACTCTGCCTAAGATGTGGAGAGGGCAGCACAGTTGATTCTTCCCCATGAGGATATAGTCTGTCCCCTCCTCCATGTATGAACATATCAATACATTGCCATTGTTAAAGCAGAAACTAGACTCCTAACAGACACAGAATACTCAGCGACATTCATCTTAGGACTTTCCCAAGTTGTGGTTGGTGAGCTAGGGATCCAGGAGAGTCTGCGGTATAGTTCCCGTCAAAGGCAGGCTGGTCCAACAACCAATGTGTCAGATAGAATCCAAAGGCAAAGAAAAAGTCAATCAGTTCAAATGTGACGAGACGGGAGGAATTCCTGAGTATTTGGAAAATGGTTGGTATTTTTGTTGTATTTAGTTCTACTCTGGTCTGCTTTTGTCATCTTGATGTAAATCTAGACATATCTGGGAAGAAGGAATCTCAATTGAGGGGAAAAATCCTCCATTTGGTTACGTCTGTAGGACATTTGCCTGGCTAATCATCGACATGGAATTAACCAGTCACTGATGTGGGAGGGTCCAGTGCGTTGGGGATAGTGCCACTCCTAGGCAGGTGGCCTTGAAGGATCTAAGAAATCAGGCCGAACAAACCATGGGAAGCAAGCTGATAAGCACTTCTTCATCAGTTCCTGAGTCTGGGTTCTTGCCTTGGCTGCCCTGATGATGGAGCCTGTGAGCCAAGTAAACCCTTTCCTCCCCAAGTTGCTTTTGGTCATTATGTTATCACGGCAATTGAAGCCAAACTAAGACAAGGTCTTTGAATGTGTTCTTAAGATCCATAATTGAAGCAAGTCCAATCTATTTGATGTGGTCCTTCTATTCCAAAGTTTAACTCATCAAAACTACCCTAATAGAAACATTTAGCATAACTTTAAACCAAGTATCTGGACCCACATTAATCAATTGCATGTGTATGTATATATATGTGTGTGTGTGTGTGTGTGTGTGTGTGTGTGTGTGTGTGTGTGTGTGTGTGTATATATATATATATATATATATATATATATATATGCTTTCTTGATAAAATTCAATAAAATACTACATTTCCCTTTTTTAATGGAATGAAGACATAGAAAGTGCTCTGACCCCTCTGTCTACAGTTGATATGAAATTGCAGCTGATATGAAAAAGAAATGAGGTAAAACTATTAGAAAAGGGCTTTTCCTCACCGTGGTGGTGCAAGCCTTTAATCCCAGCACTCAGGAGGCAGAAGTGGGTAGATTTCTGATGTCATCCTGATCTACAGAGTGAGTTCCAGGGCAGGGAACACTACACAGAGAAACTCTGTCTCAAAAAACCAAAACAAAAAGTGGGGGCGGTGAGCCCCTGTTAAAATGCTAGCTATATGTCAGCTAAATGTATAGCATACTTACAGGGGCAGGGGTGGGGTGGGGTGTTTCATTTTTGAAAGAGTTGATATATTATTCATTATTATAGAACTGAATTAAGAGTGTTAAATAGTTTTAGATTTACTAAAATTTATTTCAGGATTGTTTAGTGTTGCCCAATGGCAGATGATACAAGAAGGGCTCCATATCTATTGATAAACAGAGTCTGGGATTCATCTGCTGCCCTAGGCCTGCTACTGAGCCAGTCATGTATCAACACCTATTGTTACCACCAATATCAAGCCTGTGTTCCCAACCCTAACCCCACCGTGTACCTAGATGATTGTCTCTGTTCTTTGTATGCACATTATTCTCTGCTGGAAATGGATTCCAGCCTTGAACCCCAGCCAGATCGTCTGGGTCTGAGAAGCCAACATGTCTTGCCAACGTCTCCTCTCCAGGACTCTTGGATCTTTTCCCAGTGTTCTTCCCTCTGCAACCCACTGGTGAAGGTCTTATTACAGGCTAGACAACTCCCACTCTGAGCAGAAAGCTATCATCATCAGATAGTGCGTATTCCTGGTCTAGAATCCCTCCTGGCTCATTCTAGATGATGACTACCAACCGCAATTTGTCTGTGTATGTTATCTCTCGATGTAAAATTGGAGATTCTATAGTCATACCCACAAGACCAGCCCTCCCCCACTGTCGCTGGCTTCCTTCTCTCCTATAGAGTGAGCCACAGCTGCAGTTCTTTCCTGGTTCTCCTGCCCAAACCAATCAGATCACAATACCAAAGAATAAGACTTTCCTTGCTTTTCTGAACAAGGCTTTAGATTACAATGCATCTTAATTATGCTTATAAGTAACATTTTATCCTTTGTGTAGAATATTAGGCTTCCTACAAAAACTGTCATTTTCAAAAACTGCCTAAGATTTGAATATTGCTTTTTGCAAGTAATGTGGTCCTAACACAACATATCCATCAGGGTTAAGATCAATGGTTGTTCTAACTTCAACAATAGTAAATATTTGTTAAGCTTCTACTATGTTCATGGCACCAGACAAGACCTATTATAGTGATTTTTCCTTTCCAGAAAAATAAATCCAAATATGGAACAGAAAGTCTAGACTCATGAAACTGGACTGACTTTGTGTCTTAGAAATTCAACACACCACAGCTGTGTGCATAAGCCTGGTTCAAACAAGATGACAAAATAAAACATTATGGCTGGGCATATGTTATTGTGTGAATGAATAGCCATAGTGAAAAGTGCTTTTCAAATGCCTAGCATATGTATGTGCAGGCTGTAACTAAGTTATACACTCCCCAGCTATTCTGGGACATGGTCAGTTGGGAGTGCCCTCCCGTTAATCTTGAAGCTATTTACGATGTTCAGTTTTCCAAGTCTTTCCCTTTGAAAGTATATGTGAACTTTATTTGCAATAAAAAAGAAACTCATAACATTTTATTACTTTTTGATGTGCTGTTTCTATTGAATGCCTGTAATAAATCAGCTATATATATATTTGGGTAACAAATGCTGTTTTATAGTGGTGGTCACTGTAGAACACAATTGTATCTTATAATTTTTTTTTTGCTATAGAAGATAGAGATTTATGTGTGTAAATAAGACAAAAATGAAGCTGACAGAGTCACCATTAAATGTCTTCCAGAACCTTCTGGTGTTGAATTTTAATCATACTCTTGAACAATTCAGAATTGTTGCATTTTGTTTTTCAAATGCACAGAACAGGAAACATACTGAAATATGAAAGTACTAAATAAACCTTTAAAATAATTGTACAAGTCTACATGATGATATTTAAATGATAAATATCAACATTTAGGTTTTATACTTCAAATGACACAGCTATGGATGAAGAAAGCCACAGGCTACAGCTGTCCAGGAAGACATCTTGCTCAAACAGTCTGTGATCTAACTTCCAGGTTATCCTCACACAATTTTAATATATTTATTTCTTAAGTATTTTGCTCAGACGTCTTTGGCCCAGACATTATAAAGACCACATTTAATAAGTTAAAAGATAATTTGCCTAACAAGATATTTGTTCTTGAGCTGCACAGAAAGCAAGTGAGAGCTAAGTTATGATACTGCATAATGAATGTTCCTTCAGATAAGGACCTGACTCTATGGTCGTTTTCCCACAGGTAGTCTTAGTAAGAGTATGGTTTGAAAGATGAATTTCCATTTTTAGTGTAAGTACAGCTTAGGAGTGGAAATTATGTCAATATAATAATATTATTAATGATAACAAATCAATAATCTCTGTCTCTATCTCTGTCTCTCCTTTTCTCTGCCCTTCTCCCCATCTTACTCTAGAAATCCAACCTATAGTTTCACACATGCTAGGAAAGCACTCTGCCACTGCATTTAACCCCCAACCTCTTTGCTTTCATTTGAGAAAGGGTATTGCTGAGCTACCTATGCCAGCCTTGAATCACTCTGCAGTCCTCACAGGATGACAAGCTGAATTCCTCTTCCTTAGCTTCTCCAGTGTTTGGAATGACAGGACAGGTCTGCACCACATGGCTGAGTGGTGATGATTCTCTATAATGGAGGCATATATCATGAAGTTCAGATGTCAGTTATGACTTATCCAGTAAAATTAATTATTTAACAGGGATAGGTTGTTATCAGAAGCAATATGAGAAAAATATTTTTAAGCTTACATAAAGAGTCATAACACTGAAGTGGACCAGAGAATCTCTTACTAGGAATTGTAAGTCGTAACAATTGACATTTAGTGAATCTTTATGCTTGATATTTTGCTAAGCATTTTATTGTCTTTATTTCATTTAACTTACAAAAGATCCCTTTGAGAGGTATGTACTTGGGCTGGCCAGATGGGTCAGCAGGTAAAGGCACTTGCTGCCAAATATGGTCATTTGAACTCTGTCCTTGAGACCCACATGGTGGAAGGAGAGCACTAACTCCAGCAAGCTGTCTTCTGATCTCCACATACATACCATGTATGATGGTCTGTATATGCCTGGCCCAGGGAGTGGCACTATTTGGAGTTGTGGCCTTCTTGGATTAGGTGTGGGCTTGTTGGAGTAAGTGTGCTACTGTGAGCATGGGCAGTAAGATCCTCATCCTAGCTGCCTGGAAGTCAGTCTTCTGCAGCCTTCAGATGAAGATGTAGAACTCTCAGCTCCTCCTGCACCATGCCTGCCTGGATGCTGCCATGCCCTCGCCTTGATGATAATGGACCGAACCTCTGACCTGTAAGCCAGCCTCAGTTAGATGTTGTCCTTATAAGAGTTGCCTCGGTCATGGTGTTTGTTCACAGCAATAAAACCATAACTCAGACACCATGGCATGCATCTACGCATTCACATTCAGACACACATACTAACACACAAATATGCCTGAATAAGATAAAATATATTAAATACATATTTTAATTAGCTTTATTTTAATGTTGTGGAAAGCTATGTTCCTAAGAAGCATAAGTTCCTTTGATCCAAAAGCTCTTTTTATATGTTAACGAAGCTCGTTCTTTTACAATCTACACGTGTGTGTGTGTGTGTGTGTGTGTGTGTGTGTGTGTGTGTGTATAATGAATTCTGATCATTCTCTCTTCCTGCTTTCTTAGACCCACCCTCTGTCTATTAAGTCTCCTCCTTGTTTCCAGTCTTCCTTCACTCTGCGACTTTTGGTTATATTCTGTGGCCCCTTTTATTTAACCAGTGATCTGTGTGACCATCAGATTGGACTATCCATTGGAGCCTCAGCGGGCATGAAGGGAGACCAGTGGTCACACAGTCAAGGCAACGACTCACCAGTAACAATTCTGGACAACACCGCTGTAGCAGTATTTTGGTCACATGTCTTTTATATGAGTATCTCTTGTCTTGCAAACTTGTCAAGAGAAAAACCATCTCTTTTTAGTTTTCATTGCCTTGGGCACAGTAGGAGTGGGCATTTATTTAGTACTTATACTTCATTAAAATGTAGCACTCCAATATAAAGGAATACATTTAAACATTTTTCAGGGTTAAATAAGGATACCTCATGATTAAATCATCTCATTGTTTCTAAATGTGCTTGTGAGTCTGATATATCAGATGTCTTTTTTTTTTTACCGCCAGTTTTCGTCAAGCTAAGCCATTTGCCATTGATATAAACAAAATTACTCATAAATCCTCTGGAGTGGTTATACTGTCCGAGAGTGGAAACATTCATTCAGCAAATGTTTACTGAGCATTTATTAACTGCCAGGTGCTACTGCAGCAGCCCAAGATGCAGAAGCAAATAACATAGAAACAGAGGTTTTTGTTCCTGTGAAGGTAGATTCTAACATCAATAAATGATAGAGGCAATGCAGAAAATAACTCAGGAGAGAGATCACGGGTGCAGGAGAGTCTCTATTTCAACGTGTGGAGTTGGGGAGGCTCCATCATTAAATGAAAGGTTAGCAGAGATGGAAGAGCGGGAGGACCATGAGGGTGGCCAGCTTAAACCGGATGGAAAGTGTGGGTTAGGGGAGCACAGTGGAACAGCTCATTCCTTTTAAAGCTATCTGAAACAAAGGCAAGGGTTCGCCGAGCCTCTCCATTCCAGACTTGATAGATGATTATGAGACAAGTAATTCCTAGTAAAAACTTCATGTGCTTGAATTTGGCACCAAAGTTCCTTTCAAAACATTTTAGCATAATTTCAAACTCTCTCCTCTTGTCACTTAGGTGACTAGTTGAGATATAAATTCTTCTGCGACATTCTTTTCTCTTTTGTTTTGGGGAGGGGTGGGCGAGCCCAGGGTATTGCATGTGCTATGGAATCTATGAGGAACGAGATGTAAACAACATAAGGAAACGATACCATGGATGGATGTAACCATGGAAACCAAGCCTAGAGTGTGTGCATGACGATACCATGGATGGATGTAACCATGGAAACCAAGCCTAGAGTGTGTGCGTGAGTATGATAAAGTTGAAGTAATGTGTGAACGCCTTAATTATGATTGGCTAAGTGTAGCTTAAATATCCCCGTCTGGCCACAGCAACTCACTCGCTCCCGAGTCCCACCGTGCTGAGAGATCGAGTCCACCGACCAGGATGGTCGTGTTGAATGAAACAAGGCCTTATCGTGTACCGAGTTCCAGCTGAACCTAAATGCAGAAGGACATATCGAGAACCTTAGCTGACGTGCCACCATCAAGCCAGGCTAACGACATCAGGCCAGACCAGAGGTTAGTGAAGTGTGTGTGTGTGTGTGTGTGTGTGTGTGTGTGTGTGTGTGTATTGTGAATGAAGGCAATCCCACCTTGCTGTTTATTGCTACTTATGAATAAATAAGTTATTATAACCTGACCTCCAAGTCCGAGGCTCCCTTCTCACCTCTGTCCTCAATCCTGAATCGGCGACAGAATCACTCTACCACTAAGATATAGTGCAGCCTTCTTATATGTTCATTTGAGGTAGGGTCTTACAGGCTTGTGTGAGGTTTGTGCTGTAACTAAAGAAGGCCTTGAAGCTGTGATCCTCCTGCTTCAGCATCCAAAGCAGATTGGATTTCAGGTCTGTTCTACTAGGCAAAGTTTTCTGTCTCGTTTTTATGTTTCTGTGCCACCTTCTGCCACAGACATCCATCAGCACGCTCCATATATTTGAGGACTATTGACTTCCTTCCTAGTCATGACCAATGACCAGTTCTCATAGAGAGACCCTCTTTTGCCATCTAAGACTTTTACACGGGGGTCATACTCTTGGCTGACATTCACAGAAAACTTTGCCTAGTAGAACAGGCCTGGAAAAAAAAATAAGAAAAACAAAATCATCTCACTGTGGAAGCTGCAGTGTGTCTGGTGAATCACACAGGATACCCATTTGCCTAAACAGCTTTACTTGTGAATTGCAAGGAATCATTGCTGTGGTTCTAGGCCTGTGGCTTCTGCTACAACTATCAACTACTTACATTGTTAAATTAGTCAAACATATGGCTTCTGGGCTACTTATAGTCTAACATTCTACTTCTCAGGCAGATCCCTTCCCTCTGCTCCAAGAGGCTTTCTGCTCCACTTTGGCCGTCACCTTTCCAGATTTCCTTCCCCTTTGTCCATTGGGTGAGCCAGCTGGGGTTATGGCGCGGCCTGGACAGGCAGAAGAGAGAGAGTGGTGTCATGGAATCCATCTTTCCCAACTTGTGCACAGTTCCAGCAATGGCTGTGTTCCTCAACAGCTGGAGTTCATCCTGGATCATCCTCTCACTGGTGCTCTGCCTTAGCAGCAGTCTCGCTTTGCCCTTCATGGTCCACGGATTGGGAGTGGAGTCTTTCTTTCCAAGCTCTGTGTTCTGTGATCTTCACATATCCTTCACCTATCCTGTGGGTAAACCTAAATCTCTCATTAAATTCCAAAGAAATGGGAGGTCTTATTTCTTTCTTTCTCTTTCTTCCTTTCTTTTTTTTTATCTCTCTTCCCCTCTTTCTCTTTCTTTTTCCTTTCTTCCCTCCATCTATTTTTCTTTCTCTTTCTCTCTTTCTTTCTCTTTCTTTCTTTCTCTTTCTTTCTTTCTTTCTTTCTTTCTTTCTTTCTTTCTTTCTTTCTTTCTTTCTTTCTTTCTTTCTTTCTCTCTGATTTTGAGTATATCATCTTTTAATTCTGACCCAGACAGCCATTTTCAAAAGAGGTGAAGGACAGATTATTGGCTTTAATAAAGCCATTTTAAAGCTTTTATATGAAGATACTTACTAAAGCATCACAGTTAACAGCATGTTGAAAACAACTTAGATAAAAATGTTGTCACACCAAAATGATAAAATGTTTTTATCTTCAAAGTGAGACATAGGAAGAGTAGAAAACATGGGACTAGAAGAAACAATCTCAACAGGAGACATTCCTTCATTGTAACCATGTAAAGTAACAATCTCCACATGAGACACACCTTCATTGTAACCATGTAAAGTAACAAGCTCACATGAGACACACCTTCATTGTAACCATGTAAAGTATCAAGCTCAACATGAGACACACCTTCATTGTAACCATGTAAAATTGCAAGTGTATTTGGATGAGGGTTAGAACAAATATGGAGATAATTATGTTTGGGTATAGATTGCCTGATTTAAAAAAATTTTTAAAGTTCATATAACTAAAATTTAACTCTTTAAGTGCTTCATGATCATCAGTATTATATTATAAGTATTGCACTTAATATATATCAAGATAAATGCTCCAAGCACTGGAGGAAAATAGTAAATATTAATCTTCTTCTTCTTACATGCTTAATTGTAAATCCAGACATGAATGACCTGGCTTTCAAGTTGAGCTACAAGCTTTGTATTCTGGAAATATTATTTTATGGATAATCTTTGTTAATAATCAAAGCATAAGCTCTTAAAGCTAGCTTTAGAATGAATTGTAAGTAAAGGAAAACGTGTTAGCATGTATTCAGCTTTATTCAATGACTTGCTCTGAGCTTTGCAATGGGCATTCAGTAGTTTTAGTTTTATGTGCTTATTTTTCAAAATATCCAAGTTTCATATTTTAGCTTAATATGTTTAAAGTCATAAAGTCACATTAGCTTTCAAGGAGACAAACTAAGAGGAAAAATTGTTTAGCAGAGCCTTACCTTGATTTTAGACTTCTTAGTAAATAAAAAAGTTAATGCATCTGATTACTAAGGAAGTGCTTTTGTGAAGTGCACGCTCTTCTATAGCATTCTGAAAAATGGTGTTCCAGAGCACACAGAAATAGTGACATTCAGTGAAACACAGCGACACAAATCCAAGAGATGATGCTAACACTACCACAGCCTAGATCTGGTTGCTGGACATTTCCGTTCAGTCCACTTTTGGCTTTTCTCCTTGTCCAGTTGCAAAGCGCTCAGATTCATTTTTTGCAAGAATAGACATTCCTAAGTTGAGATTGGAGTTTGGTTCCTAGGCAGACACTATCACTGAATTCCCATATCACAAAGAAAACCTGTTGGAACTCTATTCTTGAAATGTTTTATTATGGACTGCTAGCAAATTGGCCCACAAGAGGTCACCAAAGCTCTAGTCTTTTGTGTGTGATTTTTCTGAATTCTGTTCTTCCTTCCAACTGAGACAGATTATACATTTCTTGGTTCTTCTTTTCTTTTGGCTTTTGTGAGACAGAATCTTGTCTTTGTAGCCCAAGCTGTCTTCAATTTCAGAGCAGTCCTGATGTTCTGTTCTCTCAAGTGCTGAGAGTGCAGGTGTGAGACTCCACGCCAAACTTTGTTTTCTACCTCAGAGAAGCAACTGAGAATCCTGGTTATTTTGGACCAAATCAGCTTATGGACATCTATAGCTCCCTAGGTCAAGTCTATACCATGGGTTTCAGAGAAGTTCTTATTACAGCGTACTGTTTTTATATTTTAATTTTGGGATTTTTTTCCCCCTTGTTCTGGTCAACCCCGCTCGAACCAGTCGGCCTGCTTGCTCCGATTGGCTCCGCTTGCTCCGGTTGGCCCCGCTCATTCCGGCTGTCCCCGTTCGGCCCCACTCGCTCCTGCCCTGCTAGCTCTGGCAATCCCTGTTCGGTTCCGCTCGCTCCGGACAGCCTCACTCGCTCCGGTTGGTCTCTCCGGACCAAGGATTCATTTATTATTCTTCATAAGTACGCTGTAGCTGACTTCAGACTCACCAGAGGAGGACATCAGATCTCATTACGGGTGGTTGTAAGCCACTATGTGGTTGCTGGGATTTGAACTCATCACCTTCGGAAGAGCAGTCGGGTGCTCTAACCCGCTGAGCCATCTCACCAGCCCTATTTTTGGGATTTTAATTACATTTCACCCATCCCTTCCCTCTAAAGCCTCCCGTCTCTCTCGCTGCATTCCTTCAGTGTCTCTTTGTTCACGAATTGCTATTGCATGCATAGAAATATCTGTAAATATACATATATTCTTAATATAACCTGCTCAGTTTATAAGGTCACTTGTATATATGGTTTCAAGGATGACCATTTGGCACCAATTGTTTGCTCTTCCGGTAGACCACCTTTCCTGCTCCTAGCTTCTCTAGCTTGCCTAGAGTTATTGGAATAGAGTTGAGGCCTTATGGGCTTTTCTCCAGCTACTTTGGCCATCTTTATTCAGTTCACAATTGGACAGTCATGTTGTTGAGACTTTGTGTGTGTAGCTTGCAATATTATTAGGAGACATAATCTCATAGCAAATTTCCAGATCCTCTGGCATGTGTAGGTGTATCCATTGGGACTGAGCTTGACAACTCTGTATTTTGACTGGTTGTGGCTTTCTGTGGCTATAAGGACAAATGTTTATAGATTGTCGCTAGGGAGTATGCTAGTTTAATAAATGAGTGGTTGTAGATTCTCCTTCAATAACTATGACTTCACTAGAACTGAGCAGTTAGTTAAGTTTTCTGCATTGGGAGTGGTCTTCCTCTTGCTGGGTGTCTTAGGTCCAATCAGAGAGCTGACGGTTACTGGAGAAGTATGTGCGCCCTTAAGGTTGACATTCCATGTCGATTGTTGCTGTGGTTCATCGGCATCATAACCAGTAGAACTGCTGGGTGCCTCACTCCTTTGCATGTTGGCCTGCTAGCGTTTATTTACATCCTTATTATTTCCATCTCCCTTCTGATCTCTACAAAGCTCCCTTTCCCATTTCTCCTATTAGAACTCTTATATACGGACATATTTTTAAATTGATAATTTTAAAACTCAATGACTATTTTAAAACACTTACTGTTCATTTTAAATGGGCGAATGGCATAGTATGTCAATTACATGTCAGCAAGTGTTGAGAGAAGGAAGAAAAGCTGGCCAATCATATTTACCACTGAATCTACTTATAAAAATCTACTGCACCTTTCTAAACTATGGGCACTTATAAACAAAAAATGTAGTTTATATTCATCTCTATAATAATAGCATTGGTCCCATGGATAGATCAAAATAAGGCATGTTCAATCCTAGAAGTTATGGGTAAACTAACTATCTGAAAATATTCTCATATAATCCCATTAAAAGAACTTTATAGCATTCTTTCCACTGGGATGTCTTTCTCATTCAGGTCTGCAAAAGTGAATGGAGACTTGCACCTGTGTCCACAGGCAACATCTGTTGTGCTCACAGAGACATGGAATCTTGTCTATAGCAACATAGACAACAGAACCTAACACCTGGAGGAGCGGTCATTTGCTACCGAGAAGGAAGAGATGCAGCACTCATGACAGTGTTGATTAAATCGTTTTTCTAGTAGTGTAAGAAAAATGTTTTAAAGAAAAATCTGCTTAAAATGTGTGGCTGTTGCCCTCTGCTCTTAAAAAACCATCATTATAAAACAGAGGGGAGGTGCTTCCTAATCTCCATCTCATGGGTCTTAGAGGAAACAACTTTGCTCTTAGCATACTTGGCTAGTAAGATTGCAGGTGCATATCCTGCCAGCAAGTGTCACAGTGACATCTTCATCATGGTCTCATGTGTGGGGGGCAGAGGCTGCAGGCTGGGACTTTTCTGACGCCATACCTCCAGTCTCTAAATAAGAATCATTAATTTAATATACTGTGATGTAAACATATATACAAAGAAAGGTTTTATTGCTGTGAATTGAGGATTTAAACAACCGTATACTCTGTTTCATAGGAATGGCATTAAAAAATCAAAAATATTTGGACTGTAAGGATAAAATATCTATAAAAATTCCAACACTGTGAATTCATAGGGTGTTAAACAAGATGATTTCTAAGGTTCCTTCTAGCTGGGAGATGCAAGGATTCTATTTAAATTCTCATGGTTTTGAGCTGTAGAACATTCATTTCCATTTCAGTGATGTATCTTTAGGTGGGGTTTTTTGTGTTTTGAATGGTTGTCTTATTCAAAACACTACAGTTTGAAGTTAAAAGTTGGTCCATTTAAGATTTATTTTCTGTAGTTACCAAGATTTTGTGTTATGCTCTCAACAATAACCCATTTTGAAATCTCTAACATCTTTTTTGATGAACATAAAGTTGGGCTGCAAAATGCAAGCATAATTCTGTCCCCTATTTCTTTCTGGAGAAAGAAATCATTTTAAAAGCCATGATCATAAACTATAATTCCCAAATGAATACTAAAACAGAGATACTGAGTTTCTATTTGACTTTGGTCATCTCTCTGTGGGAAAAAAAGGAAAGAAGAAATTGGCTAGCCAGGAAAGTCGGGCATGAGGCCCTTCTAGTGCAGTGGCTCTCAACGTATGAGCTGCAACCCCAACAGGGGTCACATATCAGATATCCTGTATATTGGATGTTTACATTACAATTCATAAGGGCAGTAAAATTACAGTTATGAAGCAACAATGAAAACAACTTTATGGTTGGGGGTCACTGCAATATGTGGAACTGTATTAAAGGGTTGCAGCATTAGGAGAGTTGAGAAACACTGCCATAATGGATCAGAAGGTAAATCTCATATCCAGAATTTGAAGGAGCCAGAATAAGCCATTTTTAATGCCACTATAATCTGCTCTACAAACCTGGGCTAGTTCAGCTGAGGAAGCATACTGCCTATCTTGAGTTTTCTCATACTAAGCCCTGTGTGAGCACGTCCAGAGGACATGTCGAGTATCTGTGGGCTACAAATAACACACCATAGGTCATCCGCTTCTAACCAGGTTTAGGACTGCATTTACGTCTCTCACACTTACTTTTGGACGGCACTGAATTTTGTCCTCAAGACTGAGGTTTTTCTTGCTCTTATGCTAAGCTCACTGAACATCTGAGGGAAAGAAGTAAGAAGAATCCAGACAGCTGCAGGCCTGTGCATCAACCCTGAGCCCTGCTTGTGTTCTCTTGGGGTTTCATAACTCAGACATCTGATTGCATCTTACAATTGATGGCATTGCACAGACAGTGTCTGAGTGGCAGTCTTAAGTAATTTGATCTGTGTTAGTGCAGGCCTGCTCGGAGCTCTTGATACCATCAAAACGACACTTATTTTATGAATTGTAGCAAATGTTCTTTTTTTGCCATTCAAAACACATTTAAACATCACAGTATAATTCAGCATTATAATAAAAAGTCATCAGGATAAAACCAGTGAAGTGGGGAGTATTATTATGCCAGCAAGACAGACACTTATCGTGGGGATGATAACCCACGTTTCCTATTTTCTTGTGAATTAGTGAACAGTTTTATGAATCCCTGGAAAAAGAAAATACAGATTGGATAAGTTGTGTGGGATGCTGTGAGTGAGATGTATGCAAAAGAATTATTCATCACTCTGTTGCAACACATGAGACCTTTGGCCAGAAACATCAGCATCATTTAAGAATTTGGTGGGAACAGGATCACAGGCTGCACATCAGGCTTTCAAAACCAAAACCTGTACTTTATTAAGGCACATGGGTGACTCATAGCATGTGATCCACAAGCACATGATCCACAATCGTATGATCTACAAGCATGTGATCCACAAGCATATGATCCATAGCATGCGATCCACTGCATGTGATCCACAGCAGATGATGCATAGCATGTGATCCACTGCATGCGATCCACAAGCATATGATCCATAGCATGTGATCCACTGCATGTGATCCACAAGCATGTGATCCACTGCATGTGATCCACAGCAGATGATGCACAACATGTGATCCACAGAATGTTATATACAGCCATGTGATCCATAATCATGTGATCCACTGCATGTGATCCACAGCATGTGATCCATAGTATATGATCCAATTTGCAGTATGTGATCCACGAGCATATGATTCACAATCGTGTGATCCACAACATGTGATCTCTAAACGTGTGATCTCTAAACATTTGATCCACAAGCAAATGATCCACAATCGTGTGATCTATAAGCATGTGATCCTCACTATATGATCCGATTTACAGTATGTGATCCACAGGCATATAATTCACAGCCATGTGATTCACATCATGTGATCTAAAAAATGTGATCCATAGCGTGTGATCCACAAGCTCCTAATAGCCTAAGAATGTCCCACAGTGACAGTGGCTTGATGAAAAACAAATTGATGCTACTAGCTGGTTAAGTAAGAAGTGCTAACAGGACCTTGGGCTCTTGCATGTGTTACGTAATTATACTAAAACAACTCCTTTTTATGTATTAGATGACAGTTCTAAGTAATACAATTCAATTACAATTTTGTTGGACTCTCCTTTTTAAAACCCTCAGTGTTTAGTAAACAAACAGCGTGGTTTGTGGATTCTGTTGTCTCAGACTTGAGGGAAAGCAGTATTATGCAGTGTGCTAAGTGCTACAGTAACAAGATGTGCTCCTCTCACACTGGGGAAGGTTTGCTATTTTAAGCAAATGTTAGCAGATGATGATGGACTGGAGGAAGGTATGATACAGGAAAAGAGCATTCTAGAAAGGTCAAATCACTTTTGATGACAAAGACATCAAGTTTGCTTGTCAAGAAAGGGTGGCTGGAAGTCAAGTAATTATTTCCCGGGGGTGGATGGAGTGGGAAGAGATGTCTTGTTGTGTTACAGCGATGATGCAAAAGAAAACACCTCTAAAAATCTAGGAGGATTTTGGTGTTCAAAGTTCTCTCCTTCTGTTGGGAGAACTGAACTTGGGATCAATGTTTTGTAGAATTAGATTCTTGGATTTTATGAATGAGGCCGGCTTCCACTTAAAGAATGGAAGCCTTTTAAACATTTTATTATTGCCCAAAATTATGTTTGAATTTCACACACAGAAATGTCAAGTTTCCTGCAGGAAGAGATGCCTGAGCACATGTATGCTTTGCTCTCTGTCTCTTTCTTTCTCTGTCTCGGTCTCTCTCTTTATCTCTTTCTCTCTGTCTCTTTGTCTCTGTGTTTCTATGTCTGGGCATCTATGTCTCTGTGTCTGTCTGACTGTCTGTTTGTCTCTGTTATTTTAAAGAAGGTACAAAGTCTATGGTCACACCATGGTACTATTGTATATCTTATTCATAGCAATAAGCTTAGCTTGAGAGGAGTTGTAAGTGATAGGTGGTCAGCCAAGGACAGGAACTTCAACACCAAGAACTTCTCAAACTAGACAAAACAAAGCATTGTCCAACACATTTCCTTGCTGAACAAAGCCAGTATCCTGGGCAGGCATGATGGGGAAATGGAGGAAGTATCTCCACAATTACTTTGTAAATTCTTCAACTCATCAGCACCTTTGTAACTCTCTCATTCTAGCATAATAGGCCACCTTTCTGGCACCATGTGGCTATAAAAGACAGATTTTCAACATTCACACTCAATCACAGGGCAGGTAAACTCCAGGGAGGGCCCAAGGTGGGTACTACTCCTGGCTTACAAATGCTGGCAGTGCTTGTGAGGTCTATTTATCTTGTCTGGTAACCCAATTGCTTGCTAATGGTATAGAAAATCAGCAGATCCTTGTTTAGCTGTGATGGACAACTCAAGTGGTAAGAACTAGGGAGTCGGAAACCCAGGATGGACTGCTCTTGTTCCACTTTCAGAACAGGTCCATGAGTTCACAGAACCTTGCATCCCAAGCTTGTGGCCAGAAACTATGAAACATGATGGTGGTAAAGTAGAATATTTATGCTTCTGGTTTGGTTCTCATTATCCTGATTTTGCTTTGAGAAACATACCTCCATTCCCAGTCTATGTATTTCAAGTAAAATGCAGTCCAGAGAATGCAGCCTATATATGCAATGATGACTTTTACATTTTTAATTATCACTCAAAGAATGGAAGGATTAAATATAATAGTTGTAATAAACTACATAAATCTTAAAGTGTCGAACAATAAGGTATTTCTATACATAGTGTGTTCACATAGTCTGCAGAGTGAGATGACTGGGAGTGACCATACATCCTGCACAGCCTGAAGTACCTCTTTCCTGGCTCTGTATGGGAAAGCTTTGTGAAGCCACGTTCAGGACCATCACTGTGCCCATAACTGCAGTGATCAGTCACTGCATTACTCAAGATGAGGTGCTTGCATATTCTTTGAGCTATTGGAAGAATGACTGTCTCTTCTGAGTTGGCCCCCAAGAAGAAGGGTCCAATCAAGTTTGTCTCATACCTTCCCAAATCTGGAATCTTCAGCTCTCTGATGATCAGAATGGCTAAAATTGGCTTTTGCTACTTATAGGCAAAGACACTTAACAGATAAAGTCTACTGTATGTGTGGGAATAGAGGATTAGGTAATTTCCAAGATCCTGATGTATCCTGGAAACCGTAACTTCCTGGCAGGAGAAGGGAAGTAAACCTAAGCTGTCATCTTCTGTAGGACCTGAGAATATACTGTTCTGGGGAGAAAGCCTAAAAACTGGGAACACAGAGGAGACTGGCACTGCTCAGGAACCCATTTCATAGGACATCCCAACCTTCAGAGGCAGCAGCCTTAGGTGACTTCAGGACTTAAGATCTTTGTACTAGAATTATTCATACAACATCTGACTTATTTCTTGTAGACTCTGAATTCCATGCACAGAGCAGCAACACTACTGTATCTTTATTTCCAATGAAGTGGATGAGGTTGTGCACAGAGGAAAGAAAAACCTCATTTACAAGGAAGGAAGGACTAGGTGTGTGCTTTGGGTTTTCAGAATATTAGCCATTATGAAATATAGGCTCATTATAAAGTAAGAACATACATACATATACCATTTTCATCATCAAATAAGTATAAATTATTTTTCTATTAATCCTTTTTCTTGTCAATTAAACAGCACTGATTCCTTCTGCCCAGTACCTCAAGGGAAAGATATGGCACAACAGTAAATAGAAATAAAAGAAATCAAAACAACCCTCCAAAAACTGTAGAAAATTTCAGATAAAACCTCCCAACATTAGAACAGTGGAGAATCACTTGGTACAGATAAAGGCAAAATATCATGGGTGGCTGCTTTTACCTTATGGCGAGATTGTCTCCAGGTTATGCATATGTAAAAGAATGAGAGAAAGAAGGAAGAGAGAGGATGGAGTGGCATTGTAAATGGTGGGTTTCAGAGAGAGTGAGAGAGAGAGAGAGAGAGAGAGACATAGAGACACACAGAGAGACACAGCGATAGAGTAAGACAGAGAGATAGAGACAGAGAGATACAGAGAGCAAGCCAGAGAGACAGACAGAGAGAGAGAGACAGAGAGACAGAGACAGAGAGAAACACAGACACACACACACACACAGACATCCCAGCTCAGATTATCATTGTTGGCTCTTCTGCAGATGTGGGTAGGTCTCCAGGAAGAAGTCAGGGGCACTGGTGTAAGGCTGTAGACCTGGTGTGGGACACACACTGAGATTAGCAGACCTCCATCTAATTCCCTCTTTCCTGCTATCCATGTTATCGTCTTTCCTTAGCAGAAAGAATCTCAAGGCAAAATGTGGTAAAATTCTCCAACAGCTCTGTGAATAGAGAGACCCGCATTTACTAGGTCGCTTTTCACAATCCCCTTCCCCAGCATCAGAGTTTGACACAGAAATTAAGTTAGGTCAAGTACAGATGTTTCTCACACACGTGGACTTATGGATAGATACTGTGATGTTCTAAGGCATTATAGCTGTCTCTTTTAACACAGGTCAAGATCACTCATCCTAATGAATGACAGCAATAGCACACAAGTATCAAAACTGACCACTTGCTCCATGTCCCTGAATCTTACTGTATCACAGTGGTGTTCATTTTGAAGAATTGTTCCCATATCCCATTTGATTATGAAGTCTAGTCTTTGCCCAGGAAGAGTGAGTCACTGGGTCTTACTGAGGAGTTCCTGGGATTTTTATATTCAGTTCATTTTCTTTAACATATAACCAGTGGAATAATGAAACAAAAATCCATTTATCTTTTATAATTGTTTCCCTCCTTTAATACATAACAGATTTTTGTGGCCATGTTAATATAGCAGCTGTACTGAATAGCTTTTCTTCAACCAAAGAATGATGTGAGTAATCTCTTATTTCTAAAATCTAAATTTCCTGCTGCAGTTTTCCCCATCAGTCACCTGGGTGAAAGCCAGGTGAGAAAACAGACAGAGCGAAGCAGAGTGAACGCTTTTCACTTGCAACACAGAATGGGAGTTTGATGCTATTGTGGCCCAAGGAAGGGAGGAAACTACACAGGCAAGTGATTCTTGACCTGGAACCCTTTTGCATACTAAAGGCTATTTGGCAATTTCTGGGGACAGTTTTGTTTTTTTTATTTAATTTTTTAAAAATTGCATTTGTGGAGGAGGAAATGGGTGGTGGGGACTTCATTTTTGGTTTTGCTTGTGGAGGAGGGAGTGAAAGGCATATTTCTGGCATTTACAGCGGGGAAGGCTTTAGGATGATACTAACAGTCTTACTATACAGAGCGCAGCTTCACTCCCAACAAAGAATTTCCTGATCCAAAATGTTAATAATGTCGAGACTGAGAGATTCTCCTACAGACAGCAGGGAAGATGTGAGCAACCACGGAAGATAAGCAGGGCTTCTATGGACCCAGGGGAGGCCCATGGACATTTGTTTACCAAGAGGAGCAGAGCCATTGTTACCTGAAGGGGTAGACATTATTTATATCTGTGGCACATTTTAAAGGAAGACTGTTTTAATGAGGCAGGTTGGCACAGACTTAAAGGACAGAATCAAACTCTGAAATAAATATTATGCTTCTCAAATGGAACCATGGTTGCATTTCACAATTTTGCCTTGCTTATTTTGTATACTGTAGTGTTGCTGCATTGAGTATACACACAAAAATATGAATGCCAGAAACCATGGTTTATTTCCATTTGGCTGGATTGTGATTCCATAGGCCAATACATGCCCTAGAAAAGGTGGTCATGTGGCCTTCCTTTTGGGGGTTCTGCAATGGCAAGTTATGAAATTTAAATATGGTCATGAAAAATTTGTGCATGTGGGAGGTTATACACACACACACACACACACACACACACACTCTCACAGCTTTCACTTATGAAAGTTAGACAGTCCTGAAGTAGAAACTTCTGGTTTCTTTGGAGATTCAGTTGTGTCATGTGATGTTTTTTCTGGAAACTGTCTTATGAGAATATGTTTGGCTGAAGCAGACACATGGGAGGATGTTTTATTGAGAACAGACATGTGGTCTTTTTCCGGAAGCTGCCTGGAGAAAGGGCATGTGGTGTTTTGCTAGAGTGCAGGCTTGAGAGGACACGTGATGTTTGGGAAGTATATAAATATAATCCAGTAGAGAGTGGATGACACTGTATCGTGGGCTCACCTTGTTATTCTTTGCTGGTCTTGGTTGGGCTTTGCTGACAATGCTGTGGCAATCGTCCACCTTGCCTTATTCACTGACTTCACATAGAAAATTGCACCAATGAGTTTCTAGTGATATTCCGGCAGCTTCTTGAAGCTTCTGCACAGACTAAGGCCAACTGGCAGAGCCTTGCTGTTTCTTCTGGATTTAACTGCTATTGCTGATTCGTGAATGGTGCTTGTGAATCGATCGAGCTACTGCTGCTGATTCATATGAACTGAACTGCTGATACCCTGACAATGAAGATTGGGTTCACCCAACGGAACTATTTCTCAACAGATCCACATGACCCTTTACCCCATTAACCTTTCCTTTCCATTGCCTCTGTTGGGTGGTGGGCTAGAAGAGAAGTTAAAGTGTTTAAGGACCATTATTAAAGTAGGTTTTGAAAAATCTAAGCCCACACAGTTCCAAATCTACTGGACAGATTCATGAAATATAGATCCAGGAAAGATTTGATGTTAGAGTGTTCAATTGGAAGGTTGGAAATGGCTAGAATGTCTATGTTTAGAGGCAGTGCTCCTTTAGAGGACCATGACAGATAATGACTCTGCAGGCATCTCTGTGTTTCTGGGTGTGTGAGTTGATTGATGGCTGGCATTGCTTGTAGAAATACCACTGCAATCCCTGCCTTCACCTCACAACACGTACATGTCTGGGAACAAACTTTCCCCTTCCCTATGAACTCTAGACAATCTAACAACCTCAATGTTTCAGCTCCCAGACCCTACTTCTATTCTGATCTATTGGGAATAATGACTTCAGTAAATGAACCTGGAGGTGACAAGGAGTTTGAGAATGTGACATTTTCTAAAGTGTTCTGAATGGGCAGCATTAAATAATTTTCCACTTTCTCAAGTACATCAGTTAAAGAAAAAGTTAAAGGCAAATGAGACACAATCTTAAAATACTTTTAATATTATTTCTTGATATAAAGAAACATATGCAGAATTGTTGTTATATTGCCTGGCAGAATTAAGTTTAATAATAAAAGGCTCCTGTAATAAAAATTATATAATTCCATCTTCAAATTCTAGTAACTTAAGACTTTGGGGACTAAGCTTCCAGCCTGTATTCTGGCAGATAAGCATCAAACCATAGAAAATGCACAAAGTAAAATTTAAAATGCCTTTAACCTCCCTTTGAAGGCTATTTGGTTTACTTTCAACTTTTTAGTTTTAAAAGAAATGGTACACTAAATGCCATTTACCTGTGTATTTTTTTTTTTCAGAAAAACTTCTGGAATTACAAGTCATGAGCCCAAGGGATCCAGGTTAATAAAACAATAGTTACCATTTCTCTATTAATACATTTGTCCCCATAGAGCTCTTGCCAAGAGATCTCAGTAACACTAGTGCTTGCCTGTCCCAAATGCAGTTTGTAATGTAATGCTAACTGCCTCACTTCCAAAACACTAAACTGTGCATCTTTGAATGTTTGCCACCAAGATCATACCTTATATGTCCCACTCTTTCACTTTTAACATCCCCAAAATGAATTTAAAATGCATGTTGAAATTATCATTACTATTTAAAAGGCTAAAAAATTGTAACCTGTATCTTCTAGTGTACAGTGTTAGAGAACACACAGGGTTTTGTCCCCGGATGTCTTTTCAATTCCCTGGCATGTACATCTTGGGTCAAATGCCAACTCCCCATTGTTTTGTTTGCTGAAGCAAAGAGTCATCATTTTGAGGATTATGATGGTCTTGTCTTCACTAGGACAGGAACTTCATTTCTCTGATAATAACCATTCATTTCTACTGAAACATCATGTGACCTTGAATTGGTACATTCCAATATGTATTAAAGATTACGTTTGACTTCTGTGTTTGGCTTCCTGCTCTAGGAACCCTAAACAACAGAATATTGCTCTATTCTCTTTGTCTGCAAGAGCCTTTGCTTCTTGCCCTGCCCTGGTATGTGCACTCTTATGCTTTTGCTGAACTGCCCTAAGTCTGGCTTTCACGGTCCTGGCTTTATCTAGTCTCTGTCTGTTGCTTCCAAATGAGATTTTCATTTGGGATGTTTCTATGTTTTCCTCCCACTTCCTACCTGTTCTTCTAGCATTCAGAGAGGACTTTGTTTCATTAAGTTCTGCGATTCCAGGAGGGGCGTTCAGTTCTCACCAGCTTCACCATGAAAGGGCCCCCTCTCTTCCTTTGCTCAAGGTGCAGATGTTCCAGGACTGCTGGTAGCAGCTGAGCACACCAGCCAGTGCTGACTATTACATGGCATCTTTCTTTTTTGTGGTCCTTGGAACATCGAGCCTAGGACTTTGAATACCCTATGCAGACCCTCTCTCTACCTCTGAGATTTCTTCCTGAAGTTTGTAAGTCAGGCATAGTAAAAGATGAACAACTATAATACAAAATAGAAAAGTCTAACAATGTATTACCATAGAACAGCCAGCAGTTTTGCACCTTGGGACGATTAAGTAAAAGGGTGTCACTGCATAGAACTGTGACACCTGATAACAGTGGCAAGCAGCTACTAGGTGACTAGTATGTGTGTTGTATAGACAGTGTGGAATGGACAGATGGGTGGGTCACATGCTGGGCCATGTTAGGTGGCCCAGTGTGAGATTCTGCCACCATGAATCCCTCATTTGAGAATTTGTGCAGCGCCCAAATTAAACATATCTCAATAATTAGTAAGAATGAAATAAACCATCTTAATTTATTCATTTTTTAAACATTTATGCATTTTGTATGTGTGTCTGTCCCTGTGTGGATGTCCGAGTGCTACAGGTCAATCTCACGCATGTGGAGGTCATAGGACATCTTGCAGGGGCTCAGTCTCTCTCTTCATCAGATGGGTCCTGAGGATCAGACTCAGGTGGGTAGGGTGCAAGCACTTTCGCCCATTGTCCCATCTCGTTGACACAGTGCATACTACTGTTTTTAACATAAAAAAATCTATGGGGAGTAAAACCATCATTTAAATGCATAATAATCTCAGACCTGTAAGATCTTAATGTACTTGTCTGGTGTTGCTCACCTTCTCAGAAATCTAAGAAAATGGAGAGGGTTGTTGACAGGGACGAGTCAAGAAAACAGGGAACAGGCCACAGAGCTATAACAGAAGTGACCCCCAGGAACTTCGCAATATGGCTGCTAGTTTGCTAAGCTAAGTCCATTGCCCATTTCCCCATTGAGAAGTTAGACTTTTCCTTAATGGCGCAAGCACTTTATTAAGTATGAAACCCTCTTATTTATTTGTGCAATTGCAAATTATCTTCTAGCTGTTTCTGCCTTTTGATTTGGCTGTGGCTTGCTTTATTAGAGAGGAGTGTACAATTTTTTACCCATTCCATTTCACCAACCCAAGGATAATTTTCAGTTTTAGATTCTATGATTCTACTAAGTGAGAATGAGAGGAAGTGCATGGAAGATATAGGATTGCAGGCCATAGTCCTGTATTTAATGCAGGTTGTACCTACAGTAATATTTTGTTACAGAGACTGAGCTAGCTGCCTGATTTTTTAATAGTGAAAACTTATTAGATATTTGCCTATTCTCCCCTAACCATGGATTTCCATCTATTTTGACTTTATGTAACCAGAGACTTTGGCAAAAAAAAATTTAAACTGATTTCTGAAAAAAATACTGTTAGAAACCATGGATAATAAAAATATTCAGATCAAGATATGAGAAAGATCAGCTATCTTAAAACCAAGAAAAGTAAAAATCAAAATAGCACAAAATTTCTAAGTGACTGCTGTTCAGGGGACATCATTGAAAAAAAAAAATACGCACCTTCATTCCAGCTGTGGTTTGGTTATTGCACAGTTGTGTGGATAGAAGCAAGGCCGCCAAAGTGCTCAGAAATGCCAACTGGCAAAGAGGAAATGGGGGAGGGATTTGTTAACGCTCTGTCTCTGTGCACTTTCAACACAAACATAGGCTCCTTGTTTTCTTCTGAGAGGAAGACAAATTTGTAATAGAGACATGTGTCTGGAGCACTCTGAAACCCACCACAGGACAGAGTTACAGGACACTCTGGCCTCTCTCGCACTAGTGCCACCTGGTGGCTGCAAACGATTTCATATCCCCATGACCAGGTGACTCTCTCCTTTCTAAATTACCACTCCAACTTTTGTCCAGCTCTATCTCTGTGGTCCTTTTAGAATGCTATGATCTGGATATGGCTTTCACTAGCATTCTCTGCAAACAGGAATGAGTTTGTTTGGATAGGACATTGCATTGCCTGGTTTTATGTCATCTTGACACAAGCTAGGATCGTCAGAGAGGAGGGACCTCGACTGAGAAAATGCCTCCATAAGATCTGAGTATAGGCAAGCCTCTAGAGCATTTTTAAAATTAGTGATTGATGTGGCAGGGTTCAGCCCATTGTGGGTGGTGTCATCCATGATTGATGTGACAGGGTTCAGCCCATTGTGGGTGGTGTCATCCATGATTGATGTGGCAGGGTTCAGCCCATTGTGGGTGGTGTCATCCATGATTGATGTGGCAGGGTTCAGCCCATTGTGGGTGGTGTCATCCATGGACTGGTGGTCAAAGAAAAAGAAAAAGAAAAAAAAAAGAAAAAGAAAAAGAAAAAGAAAAACAGCAAGCTTAACAAAGCCAGTAAGCAGTGCTCCTCTGCCACCTCTGCACAGTTCCTGCCTCCAGACTCCTTTCCTTTCTGATTGAGTTCCTGTCCTGACTTCCATTGTTGGTGAAATGTAATGTAAAAGTGTACCTGAACCAACCCTATTCTCCCCAAGTTCTTTTTGACCATGTTGTTTCGTCACTGCAATAGTAACCCTAAGTAAGTCAGACATCAAACATTAACATTTCCTTATTTTCAATGAAACAAGAATACCCTATTGATATGTGTGGGATCACAATGGCCCATGGTTATGGAGGAAGGGTCAGCCTCTGATACCTCATATAAGGATGGTAGGATTTGGCTTCTCCCCGTGCCAACCTGTCACCATGAAACTGGCTTCCCCACCATCAACGCTAGCATGAACTTATTTCCCTGAGAGTTATGGGGCTTCACTCCTTGTTTGGTCCTGTAAGATCTCCCCCCAACCCCATGTATGCAGATGAGGTATTGTCTAACACCCCTGTCCTGGCCAGTGCTACACAGCCACACAAACCTTGCCCTAGAGAGTCTGGCCACCTCCCCAGGGACGTAAATACCCCATCCTCCCCTCCCAGTAAGTGAACCAGTTCTCCAATACTGTTCTCCAGGGCATTCTTTGCATCACATGATATGGTGATAAGCTCCTTACAGCTGAATAATTTGTGATTTCATTCAGCCTTGTTGAAAATTACATAGTCAGAAACATTTCATTAGCATCAGAGAGAAAATAATATAAACTTCCAACCTTCATCAAAGTGAATGGTTAGCAGTTGAGTAAGCTTGAAAACCCATTGTATTTGCACACATTTGAGGCAATCATTTGGGCAACAGACTATAAAAGAGCTGCTTTGTAGATTAAACAGTATAAGTGCATTAGGTTTTTGGAGCATTAGGAGTCTTCCCAGATAAATTCTAAATGAGGAAAAGTTTATATGCATTTAAAAGAGACTGAAATATATTAGAGGTCCTCTTATTAGATGAAACATATTCATTAGCGCTGTAGATGTTTTAATAACAATTTTCTATGGCTGAATAATGCTATGCATTTAAGAAGGCTAGGCAGCTTTTCAACTATAAAATAGTATGGACATATTATGAAATATTGGAATACAGGAAAAAATGCAATACCACAACTCTAATAAACATTGCTTTTAGTTTGCTATTATCTTTATTTTGGCCTTTTAGGTTTTGAAAGTTTTTATGTATAGCCAACGTGTGTGTGTGTGTGTGTGTGTGTGTGTGTGTGTGTATTAAAACTTGTAATAGCATATATATATATATATGCTACTATGTGAGTTAATGCATGCTAGGTGCATGCGGAAGCCCAGGGAAGCCAGAGGAATGTGTTTGATGTCCTGGAACTTGAGTTATAAACAGCTGTGAGGCCCTGAGTGGGTGCTGGGATCTGAACCTGGGACCTCTTCTAGAGCAGCTGGTGCCCCCGAGCTCCATGTGAAAGGCTTTGTATAGTTGTATTATCTGTATTTGGTGGCCTATTCAGTGTGTCACACGTACAATTACAGTGGTAAAGATAATGAAAATAGCTTAAAGGTATATGGCAACTTGCTTAAATCTTGCTCTTTTCTTTTACTTTTTAAATATCCTATTAAAATATCCCTACCATATAATAAGGTACAAATACCATATACATATATATGTTTATATATACTATTAAACCCTATTTAGATGATTTTATTAAGAAGCATAGTTAGCAGCCGGGCGTGGTGGCGCACGCCTTTAATCCCAGCACTCAGGAGGCAGAAGCAGGCGGATTTCTGAGTTCGAGGCCAGCCTGGTCTACAAAGTGAGTTCCAGGACAGCCAGGGCTAGACAGAGAAACCCTGTCTCGAAAAGCCAAAAAAAAAAAGAAGCATAGTTAGCAAATTAAAACTTGTAATAGTTTTTATAGTTCTTGATACAGATAGAAAAACTGTATATTTTGTAGACTATATAATTTATTTTATTTATATAATGTTTATTTACATTGTATATAACATATGCAATATACACAGTATATAATATATTCTATGCTATATATAATATATCTTGTATACGATTCATATGTACAATATAATATAATGTGTATAATATAATATATAATGTATATATTTATGTACATAATAAATTATATACATTTAGATTGATCAGCAATATAACAGACCACCACTAACTTATAATTTTAAGAAACTATTTTTAATAATACATTATTATTTTTATTTTGTTTCATTTTAAATTAACAGTTTTGTTAGAATGCATCCAATTGAAATATTCTTATAGATAGACAAAATGTAGTAAGATATCCAAGAAGTTTTGGGTGGGAATTTAACAGGAAGGGAGAGGATAAGAAAGAGTTCCGTTGGGTGTGGGATGGGATACAGAAAGGTTTTATAAAAAATATTTTTTCTACATTTTGGATTCTGGTTTTAAAAACTTGATTTTTATTCCTGTACTATGACTCTGTTTGGAAAAACAATTCTTACCATCTGCCATTTCAATAAAATGTTTACTAGTTTTGTCCCAGAGTACACTCGCTTCTGTGAGTCAGATAAGGGCTCTTGTGAAGCCTAATCTCCCCGTGCTGTCACCAGAAGTCAGTGACCAGAAAGCCTGTCACCAGAAGTCAGTGACCAGAAAGCCTGCTGAGGAGAGTTTTTGAATCGAAAGCTCAACAGCCAAGTTTTTGCTGTTGTTTGTTTGTTTGTTTGTTTGTTTTAGGTCACATAATTTCTGATGCTCAGAAGTCCTGAGAGTCCAATGGTCTTTTGCCATTTGGCTACTGGTAAATTAGAACCTGTGATGCACCTGCTTTTTAATCAGCAATAGACAGAAGGAAGTAACATAGCCAGGAGCTCAGTGTAGCTCACAGAGGAGGGAAAGTCTGCCACAGACTTACTTTGAAAGGTGTGTGTATGTATGTATGTGTGTGTGTACACATGCATGTGTTCGAGTACATGCACAAGGGGTGCTTATGTGTGTATGTGCCTATGTGTATGTGGGCAAAAAGCAAAGGCACCTGAGTTACATTATCATCTAAATAATGCAGGAGCAAGGGAGACACTGTAGCTCACTTGTAACTGTTGCCTTTGCAATGCTTTGGACTTGAAATATCACCAAAGGCCATGGGTTAGAGATCTGGTCTACCTCATGGTACTGTTGGGAAGTGTTGGAAACTTTAAGAGGTAGGAGCTTAGCAGGGTTCTAGGTCATTGAGGATGTATCTTGGGGATGGGAGTGGCTTGGGACTCCAGTCTTTTCCTCTTCCTCTGTTCTGCTTCCTGGCTACAAGCTGTGTAGCTGGCAGTTGCTCTCTGCTCCCCACCATGCTGTGGCCTTGCCGCAGGTCTCAGAGCAATAATGGGCTAAGTGATCAGACCCAGAAAGTTTCAAAACTCTGAGGCAAAAAATCATTCATTTCTCTTTATAATTGCTTATTTCAAGTAACTGGAGTAAAATCAGAAAGCTGACTAGCATATCCTGGAAGGCCTGTATTTTTCTCTATCCGGAACTGTAGGACTGTGTGTGTGGTTACTGGTTCTGCTACTTAAAGCTAAGCATAAGATGAATACCAATTAAAGGGGGAAAAACATTTTCTGTGTGGGCAGTTCTATGTTGGGCAGTTAAAATAGGTCTGATGGCACAGCAAATGGCACACAGGTCTGAGTGTTTCTGCTTTTACAGATTGACAGAATTACAGCTTGCAGATAAACTAGAATATCCAGAGATGAGGAGTTGGAGAGATGACTTGGCAGTTAAGAGCATATACCGCTCTTGCGGAGGAGCTGAGTCTGACTTCCAGCAGCCAATCACCTTCGATTCTAATTCCATGGGGGTGGGGTGTGGGGGGGGATCCAATGACTCTGGCCTCTGCAGGCCCCACATTCACATGCACATACTTCCATAAACATAGCTTTAAAAATGAATATGAAAATGAATGCCAGAGTGGCAAGGAGTGGTTGATAGGACTGCACCTGGGAAATAGCTTGCTCACTCACTCACTCACTCACTCACTCACTCACTCACTCACTCATTCACTCCCTCACTCGCTCACTCGCTCACACGTGGCTGATCAGGCTATAGAGACTGGGGGACTCAGAGCCAGGACTCGTGGGACATAGTTCTCACTCAAATGACCACACTTATGAATGCACTTAACACACAAAACTTTACATTTTACAGTGGTTCAGTTGACAAATCTCATGCTCTGTGGATTCTGTCACAGTCATAAACTAGAGGGCTTGAAATAAACGGCGTATTTCAGAACATTGCAGACAGCTCATGACAAACCAGTCTTTGGAACTTTATCCATTTTTATGGTGTGCATTTTACAGCAAAATTTAAAAATACAAGATCTTTCCTATTTGCAAGGTTTCATTTCGTTTCTTATTTTTATTCCTAAGTTTGGCCATTGACATTACTTATTAAGCTCTATAAATATTCAAAATACAAATTTCTGGGCTGTGCCCCAGAACCACTGAAGCATGGTCTCCAGGAATGGTAGCCAGAATTTAGTATTTTAACAGGTGTTTCGATGAGCCTTAGGCAGCAAAAGGATACTCACTCCTTAAATCTCGCTCTCTTCGTTTGGATCTGGTGCAGCTCTAGAAAAGTGTCCTGCTAGTTACGTTTCTCACTGCTGTGGCTTAATTCTGGACATAAAGAAACGAGAAGGAAAAAGGTTGTGTGGTTTGTGGGGCTTCATCTGTTATGATGGATTATGGAGAGCAGAGCAGTTCCCACCATGGCTGATAGAAAATAGAGAACAAGGGGGTGTGGCAGGGGCTGTGCTGGAGAGAGCCTGCAAGTGTTTCCCTGCGCAGTGACCCATGTCTTTCAGCAAGGCCCTATCTCCTTCTTTTCACTATCTTTCAATAAGGACATCAAACTGTAAATCTATAAAGGAATGAAATCACTAGGTCAAAGTCCTCATGACATAGTTGCCTATATAAATGCCCTCCTAGACACACCCAGCAAACACCCTCATAGACGTACCCAGAGGGGCACAATTGCCTTCAATAGATACACCAAGAGGGGTGCAAATGCCTTCTCTTAGACATTCCAGAAGTGTACTTTTCTAATCTCCTGGGTATGTCTGAATCCAACCACTTTACAATTTAACTGTCTGTCACAAGGAAAAGTGGATTTAGATTTTATTCTTTTAGCAAAGAGGCTGCAAAAACCAGCCTTAGGGAACACAATACTTTTTTTTAAAAAAAGATTTATTTTATTTTTTTAATTTTTATTTTTTTGATTTATTTTATTTTTAATTGTATGTATATGCGTATGTCTGTGTTTGAATATACATACATATGAGTGTAAGTCTTAGCAAAGTCCAGAAAAGGGACCCCTTGGAGTTGGAGTTAGAGGTGGTTGTGAATAGCCTTATGTGGTTATTGTGAACCAGATTTAGGTCCTCTGCAAGAATGGTATATACTGTTAACTAATGAGCCATCTCTGCAACCCAATATTTTATCACATTAATAATTAATAAAAAGATACAGTGTTTTGTAAAAGAGGGTGAAGGAACACTAATAACACACGTGGAATTATTGTCACCCTTGATGAAAGCTTAGTATCAGCATTTGTTAGAGTCATATAAGCGAGGATATTTCTGATTCTTCAAGCACAATGGGGCAGCTAACACATACAGTACTATTAAGTGTTAAATTAATACGATGTCACCATGACTGCTTGCATTGACTTGTTACCTAATTATTATACAGACATGCCATAATACTTGTAGTTGTTCCTCACGAGCTTTTCACAGCATGTAGAAAAGTGCAGAAGTGGGACGTTCACTATCCCGGCCGCAGAGGAGGAAATGGTTCTTATTCTAAACACCAGTTCAAGAGGCCTGTGAGCAGCTTTGCCTCAGCAGATCATAGACCAGCAGGAGTGACTCTGAAAGAACTCCAAGAGGGGATTTCCTACCAGAACAGGCTTTCAGTGATGGGCATGCTTCGCACGGATTGAGCTAGTCACCTCTCAGATTTTTATTTACTTTGCTTTTGAGTGTTGTGTATGTCTAGCCTTTGCATTTCTCTTCCTGAAAACCTTTTATTCTCCGTGAAAATGTTTTGCCAACCAAGTATTCTGCCAACTCCAGGACTCAAGAGCACAGCTCCCCGGGGCAAGTGAGGGATTACTGTAATCATCTTAGTCATGAGCTCTAGCATAGTACACTCACTCTTCATTGCTTTAGGAAGATTTGGACAAGTAACCAAGTGTTTACGTAACTGTGGCAAGGCGGTGAGGTACTGATGGAGCAGTACATCCACATTTCAGCTCTCTCTTTCTTAGTGAAGCACTCAGTGCAGAGAGGATGTGCCTAATCCTGAAGACACTAGATGCATGAGGGTGGGGGGATACGGGGTGGGAGGAGGTTACTCTCTCAGAGAAGAGGGTGAGTGGGGAGGGACTCTGTGAGGGGGAAAAAGGGGGGACAGTTTTGGGATAAATAAGTAGGTAAATAAAAAAATACATAAGTGTTCATGTGTGTGGGTGCATGCACACAGAAAGAAAGAAAGAAAGAGAGAAAGAGAGAAAGAGAGAAAGAGAGAAAGAGAGAAAGAGAGAAAGAGAGAAAGAGAGAAAGAGAGAAAGAGAGAAAGAGAGAAAGAGAGAAAGAGAAAAAGAAAGAAAGAAAGAAAGGAAGGAAGGAAGGAAGGAAGGAAGGAAGGAAGGAAGGAAGGAAGGAAAAAGAATGGAGAAAACCAGGAGCTGTGCCTTCCCGTGGAAGACTGTGATGAAGGCAAAGTTGTAGGAGCTGAAACCTGTGGATGAACTTCTGGGTTCTTGTGGCTAAGGTGATATCTGTCCTGTGGAGGGAACCAGAAGCAGAAAGAAACCTCTACAATCTCTAAAAGGTGTCACATCAACATTTGTCAACGACAGAGGCAGATAAATGTAGTCCCACATGAGGTGCAGCAGCAATAGGACAACCACAGTGAATGAGAGCAGCCCTCACCCAGTGTTCCATGGACAAGGCTTTAAAGGGACCTTCATCCAGTGTTCCATGGACAAGGCTTTAAAGGGATTAAGAGTCACAGGAGGGGTACCAAGTTCGGATTCTGACCAGCTGCCTTCAAACTGAGATGGGTGAAGATTTGGAACCAGGAATAACTGGATATAAGAAAAGATATTGGCCCCCTTTAGCACCTTGTACTGTAGAATAATTTATTATGTTACATTTGAACATTGGATGATGATGATGATGATGTGTGTGTATGCTATGTATGTGTATATTGTGTGTGTATGTGTCTGTGCTTTGTCTGTGCCTGTGTGTGTGCTGTTTGTGTGTGTGTGTGTGTGTGTGTGTGTGTGTGTGTGTGTGGTTTAATCATACCTACAGAAAGGTGAGTGTTTCCCTGAACAAAATGTTTGAGAAATAGGGTAAGATGGTGGGAATATATCTCTGTAAAAATGTACCTTGTGGCAGAGGTCAATGCATGCTTTAGAACTGGATGATTTCCAAGAATTACCAACTTGATACAAATTCTGTTTTTTAAGTCTGTCTTTGAAACTATCAGAAGCCATATCAATTTTTAGTTTTGCACATTTTTTTATTGCTATGGTGCAGTGTGCTTGCTGTTAAGGGTCTGTGTGAAAATACCAGTGGGAGGGTGGTTTTCTCTCGAACTGATTAGAATTGTGTGGAGCTGCTGTGATGATTTCCCCCGTGTTTCCTTTGGCTGCAGATAATACCACAAAGCTCACTCGATGACGCACATGAGCAGCTGATAGCAGCTGACACATGTGAACTTAAGCCAAGTGTGTATTATCAGAAAACAACCTAAAAGCCCCATAAAACTCCCCACTGTCTGACCTGAAAACACTCCTTTTATAATCTTTTAATAACACAGTAGATGGCAGTTTTAATTTTGCACACTGTAACACTTGTAGTGACCTGAGAAGTGAGACTGAAGGCATGTTCTTTATGGGCTGTGAGCACAAGATAGCACATAAGTATAATGCACTCCCCGTTAGCACAGTAACAGAGCTATATGAGATTAGTATCCTTTATTTGTCTTTATGATTAGGTATTAAACAGCCTGTTTAGTTCTTAATTAACATCTTATTTAAAGGTAAACATTGGTAGAATTAAGAAACAAATACCACTGCAAGGTTTCAAAAGAGCACTGGCTTCTACCATAGATCCCTGCTTTAGAAAAGCACTTCAGTCATTACATTATGTGTGTTATTTACTTTGATGTTTTAAACTTGTCTGCTTATACCATTATTTCTTAATTTTCCCTACCTAGAAACTCTCATTACTTTATATTTCTCTATCCACATTTTTCTTTCTCCTTCCTCCTGATGAAGGTTTTGATTAAACTGTTTTGGTGCCTTTTCTTAGTTAAATTCCATGTTTGTTATGATTATTCAAACATAATCCAGCACTGAGCCACAGTGAATTAGGATCATCTTTCTTTCTTGTAGAGCTTTTTACTTTTTTTTCTGTATGTCCTTTATTAATTTATTCTGAGACATCCCATAGGACAGACTTAGGGTAGCCTTTCATTCTAATGTGCGCACACAGGGGGAGTGTTGTTTGGGGCTCCTTTGAGGGAGCCTGCTGCAGGAAGCAGCGATTGCTACCAGTTGCTGCTCTTAATGTACGCCCCATGTGTATGTATGCTGGTGCTGCCTCCAGCCCATGGCTGGGTTTCGTAGGTGTTAGGGTCCATTCTTGCTGCAATATGAACAAGCAGCTTTACTATGAAAGTTTCCATTAGCCTAGGCCAAAAACTTTTTCATAACTGTCTTGTTGTCTTGAGAATTCCTGCTCACTCCTTCTGTGGGAGGGATATCTCATCTGCTTCACAGTCTGAGGGAACTTCATGCCTAATTCCGGACCAGTCTTTTGATCTTTCAGTAATTTCCGCTAATGAAATGCTTGTAGAACCAAACCCATCTTGAGATCTACTTCCCAGAAGACAGATGTGAGCCAGAGGTACTGAGAGATCTGAGAAGACAAGCAGGGAGGGGTGCTGGTGCTGGTGATAGTGGTGGTGGTGGTAGTGGTGATGGTGGTGGTGGTAATGGTGGTGGTGGTGGTGGAGGTGAGACTCAATTTGAGAGCCAGAGTCACTTTTAGTAACTTACAAGGAGGGTTACAGCTGAGAAACAGATGTAATATTTTAGGGATAAAGTCACAAAGCATTTGAGACATTTTAATAATTAAGACAGATCCTGGGACCCTGAAACAGGGGACAAAGATATCCAGAAAAATGTCCTTGACAACGTGGGCTTCCTACAGCCTTGGGCCTTACTGGGATAGATACTTCCTCCACGGGGGGACTGTCACCTTAGGAAAGCTTCCAGCCCTCTCTTGGTCACCTGGCTGATAAGGAGGACCAAGGACTCATGGCGTTACTGCTTATGGCTGCAATTGATAAAAAAGAGGAAAGAATGAGCATGCATCCATGGGGCAGGGCTTGGTTAGAAGTTTTTTCCTATATACTTAAGCTTTTAGAATCTTTTAATAACACAGTAGATGGTTAATTTCATACACTGAAACACTTGTCGTGACCTGAGAAGTGAGACTGAAGGCATGTTCTTCATGGGCTGTGAGCACAAGATAGCACATAATTATAACACACTCCCCATTAACATAGGCTTTTTTTTAAACTTTACAGAAAGATTACTGCTGATATATCTTATAGAGTGTCTCTTTTGGGCTGCAAATGATAGTGGCACTGACTTTGAAGAAATAATTTGCTACAGTAAACAATTTATATACAAGTTAAAGGAACTGTTATGGTGTGAGGAATAGTTGTATCTGGTTTTAATTCAGCACATAAAACAAGTGATGTTGTGCATTGCAGTATGTTTCTTTGTTAATGACTTTAGCAATTTATTGAAGCATGAATACTATTTACTTATACAGCCTACTAGAATCCTATTTCCAATTTTGTTTATGTTTATATTTATATTGATAGCATTTGGAAATGAATGAGCATATTGGACCTTTTGTGTATATGTAAGACTCTACTGGAGAAAATGAAATATTGTAAACTATGTGGGACCAAACCCCGGCAGCACAAAGGCCAGTTGAGCGAAGTGCTGTGGAGTAGTGGTTACTGTCATGCAGGCTTTACATATGATGCGGTGATGAACTTAATTAGCCCAGCCTCTCTAAAGGCAGTGTTGACCTCTGGGCAAATACAGTCATGGACTCAAGAGAGACAGCAAATTAATCACCAAGAGTTGAGCAAGGAGATGAGTTATTCTGATCAAATACTGATGACTTTATGACTCTCTTTGGGAACATGTAAGCACTTAAGTCTTTAGGATCTAAATTTGGGTAATTCACAAGTGTGATATTGCCAGTCTGTTAAGAGAGGCAGAAATTATGCAATGCTTTTAGAAGGCAATTTCCAGAGGAGCCTACTGGAAAGCAGGCAGGGGATCACACCATCATGATAATGACTTTTATTTTATTATGGTAGAGCCGGTAATTGATTTCACAGTGATGGAACAAAACCACCTTTCCAGAAATCCCTTTGTCTTTCTAGGAAGAGCCAGAGGGGGCAGAGTTTCTTACTTTTTTAGTCTTGTTGACTTAATTACTCTTCATTTATAAAGTATTTCCCCTAGTAAGTTTGTGGAAAATATCATGTGACTCAAGACGAAAACAAGACTATGGAATCTCTGATTTCCTTAAACAACCAATATGAGTCTAAGTGCAGCCATTCCTGGCTTTGCTTGCTACTGGGATGTTTGCAGGGATGCTGTATGTAGTGTAACATGCACTCTTGCTTCTCAATACATTATCCTTTCAAGGTTCTCAAATATGATTCCTGTCACTATCCTTTTATCTCATTATTGCCATAAAATTAATGCTACACAGGTGGACATAGAACTTTGTAGATTAAGTGTGTGCCACACACACACATATATACATACCATATACACAGAATACACGTATACACATGCATCCACACATTCACACAATACATATAATACACATGCATGGACAAAACCATACACACACACACACACACACACACACACACACACACACACACACACACCTTAATTGAGTCTATGTCTCTTACTGTTCTCTGTCTCTTGTATTTTTTAGCTATGATTTTCCTGAGATTAAAGCATGAGGATATTTTGCAGTATTTATGATGTGAGAAAAGGCTAAATGTAACATTATATGAATCTTTAATTCATAATAATTGATGAAAAAAGAAAGACAATTGAAACTTATAACGGTAATCATAAAATATCTGCTAATAGCTTAAGAATATTTCAAAATGTTGTATCATTGATAAAGTGAATCAGGGTATCCCAATGGATGTAGCGAATTAGTTGTTTTCAGTGTTGAAACCTCCTTCTAGTATTCTCTGAGAAAGTGGGCTTTTAGGAGGCATGCGCCCCTTGAGCTTCCTTCCCCCCCCTTTGGTGAAATTCTGTCTTAAGGAGCAAATTTTATGCTGTATTTTATGTTCTTTTTAACTGAAAAATATGTTTTGAAAAATGTTTTTGTTTATGTGTGTATACATGTGTGTGTCATATGCATGTGTATGTGTGTGTACACGTGTGTGTAGTGTGCATGTGTATGTGTGTAGTGTGGGTGTATGTATGTGTGTGTGTGTGTGTGCACATGGCCGAAAGCATGAGCATTAGATCCCTGGAGCTGGAGTTACAGGAAGTTTTGATCTGCCTAATGTGATTTCTGAGAACCACACTTGGATTCTCTGTAAGAGTAGCAAGTGCTCTTTACCACGGAACCATCCTTCAGCCCCCCAAACATCTATTTTAAAGACAAACTTAGAAAAATGTTTTTGTTGCTAAGCTGTAAAATGGAGGGTACACTGCTTACTTGTAATACCCTCTCTCTTGGCCACACAGTAAACACTCTCTGATCTCAGCCTCAGGAACCTCAGTGTGTAAATGGACCCAGTGGTCTTACTGCAATGAGCATTTTGGTGTAGGCCCTCTGGGCTGGGGCCCACGATTCTCCACTCGTGATGAGCTCCCAGGCACTTATGAGCTCCTAAGCCTTATCTGTGGGCCACCATTTGAGGATGGCATCAGTGACTTTCTTCTTGCTGTGATAAAGCACCTTGACCAAGGTGACTTTTATAGAAGCAAGAGTTTGTTAAGAGTTTGCATGTACAGTGCCAGAGGTTAGAGTTCACAATGTGACAGCACAGCAGCTGGAAGCATCTTTAACTGCAAGCACAAAGCAGGAGAGAGTGCAGTATCATGGCTCTTTAAACTCTCAGAGCCCCCTCTGACACACTTACTGCAGTAAGTCCCACTATCTAAGCATCCATAAACAGTGTCAGCAGCTAGGGGTCAGATGTTGGGGATCTCGGAGATATTTATTCTCAAAATACCACAAATGTTGAAGAGAGATGTTTTAAAGCTTACCAGTCCGTAGACTCAAACAATAACCATAGAGATTTAGTGAGGTCCAGTATAGTTCTATTTGTCTGTCTGTCTGTCTGTCTGTCTGTCTGCTTGCCTGTCTAATCTTTCCTATTTGTATCTACCTATCTATATATCCTAATCTCCCTCCCTCTCTACCTCCCTCCCTCTCTACCTCCTTCCCTCTCCTCCTCCCCCTCCCTCTCCTCCTCCCCCTCCCCCCTCCCCTCCTTCTAATCAGAGAACTCTAGATAGTCTTGAACTTGTTTGTAGGCTGGACTGGCCAAGCTCACAGAGATCCCCCTGCCTCTGTCTTTCCAGTGCTAGGATTTAAGGCATGTACCACTACCTCTGTCTGTTTGGCTGAGATTTAGATTCATTGTATCTAACCCAAGATCCAACTATCTGCTAAGAGACTCAGTTTGATTCCGCGAGGATTCTACAGACCAGAGTTTGGTATAACAAGGATGTGCCAGTTCTAACTGTGCACAGGGACCTCATCATAGGCACATTTGATGGTCATCTATGCAGCCTTATAATCTTTGTAGCTGATATGGAAACTGTTCTGTGGGTTTGTAACAGAGCCACCATCCCAGGTCAGTGAAGCGTAACTGGGCAAAGTCATTTGATGTGTAAGTCTGACACATCAATGGACTTTCACTCCACTTAGTATAATGTCTGTAGGATTGTTGTATATGGGCTGTGTTATGCTGAGGTATGCTTTTTCTATTCCTGGGTCTTTATGATGAACTGATGTTGGACTTTGTCAAACTGATCTCTCTGTAATATGTAAATTCCAAGTAAGTGGATCTGAATATTTTAAAGCGATGCACTAGGAACTTGGAGGATCTAAGCACAGCCTATAAGCTCTTGATTTACATGACAGGACTACTAAGGCTTCTGGAAGAGTTTTTTGGTAGGACTCGTGCTAGCAGGCTTTACTGTCTGGAATAAAACTATAATGATTTATTAAAAGTTCTCTAAAAGTTTCACATACTTTGTAAGTAGAGAATCTTGTCATTTTGATTGATAACTTATTATGTAGAATAGCTTAGAATGGATTAAAAAGATTCTGAAAAATCCTTTTATAAATCTGCAATTTTGGTGTCTGTGTAAAAATATTTTAGATTATATAAAATGCAAAATAACAATTTCCATATCTTCTTCTTTCCTCCTTTCTAACATTATTATTGGACAGAAATTTCTCAATGATTATGTTATTACTTACTGAATAAAATTAATAAAAATCAATATTTCTTACGATTTTCATATTGGGGTGTTTCTGCTAAATCTAACATGTAGAAGGCTTGGTCTCCAGTTGTTGGTGCTATTGATACATGATTGGACCATGAAGGGGTTAACTTCATCAATAGACTCATTTATTGGTAAGTTCATACTATAGAGAGGTGGGGCCTATGAGGCCTAGGTGGAAGAAGTAGGTTACTAGGAGCATGCCCTTGCAGATACTCCCTCCTTCCCTTCCTCCCTCCCTCCTTCCCTCCCTCCCTCCTGCCACACGGCAAGGGAGGGGCGAGCAGCTTTCCTCACCAGGTCTTTTTACCCTTCTGTGTTTGCTGGCCACAGCCTGGAAATAGTAACACAAGGCTCATATGTGGTCTGAGACTTCTGAAACTGTGAACTGATTTTTTTTTAAAGGTAGATTTCCTCAGATGTTATGCCAGAGGCAAAAAATGGACTAATATACTTCTACAAAATTTATTAAAAATATGAATCCTCAGTATAATAAATGTAAGCAAAGTTATAAAAACCTTGTTTGGTTAAAATGTCTAAAATGCTAATAATTAGCATAATTAACATTTTTAGTACAGAGTATAATAATATTTTAATAACTTAGAAGACTTGTTACTTCTGTGTATATATTTTGGGAGCTACAGAGATGGCTCAGAGGAAAATGTCACTTGTTACTAAACCTGATGACCTTAGTTCATGCACACAGTGTTCCCGTGTGGAACTGACTCCTACAGTGTGTTTTGGCATCCACACGTACTGTGACATGGCCACACTCACGTATTTACACACACACACACACACACACACACACACACACACACACACACACACACATCTATATAATCAAAATTGGTATACACACCTATATAATCAAAATTGGTATGCAAGGAAAAATGTAAAATCCCTTATCCCCCTTTGGTTTTGGAAGTGAAAAGTTTTAATCTATGTGGATTTCCTTATCAAGATTCAAACTTTGCATAAACTTTACTGGGCCATGGAGTCAATTGTGAATGAGAAGACTTAGCAACCAATGACAGCTGCCTTCCAGGAAAAAAGTGCAAGTAATAAAAATGAGTTCTGTATATGATAAACAGGTAATTTCAAATCAGTACAATAAAAGTTAATTATTCTGTTAAAGGTAACTCTCTATTCACTCAAGACAAAATTAATAAAGGAAATTATTGGTCAATTTATATATATTTGTAATGGTTTATGCTAAAGTCAACATATACTGTGAAAATGACTTACAAGCTAAGAAAACATTACATAATATATTGGAAAGTTGTATTTAAGCCCATTGTATGATAATGCGATACATCGTTAATGGGACCTATTATAACTTCCCTTCATAAATGATGAATGACTTAAGCACGGAGGCTACAGAAGAAATAGATACAAAGCAACATGAAAGAAATTACTTGAAATGAATACAGATCATGTATAAGTTGGCTATTCCTGTGTAACAAAACTTCCATAAATTCAGTGACTAAAACAGTATCTGATCTATCTTTTGGTAGTCTGAGGGTTGCCTGCAGGAGTATGATCAGAACTGGGCTGGCTCTTGCTTTAATATATAGGCTGGTGTCCAACTCTCTCTCAGGCTAAGTGAGAAAAGCTTTGGGAGAGAGAGAGTTTCTGCCTTTGTGTCCCACGCTATGCTAAGACTCCATGTGTTTCTTGTCCTTTTCCTTGGACAAATGAGATAACCCAAGGATATATTTCTTGTGGCAATTATCAAAATTCCCAAAGCCCAGTGGCCAAGTGCTTATTAAACTGTTTATACCATTTCTCCTAACATCGCGTTGGCCAAAGTAAAAGGCATAACCAGATTCAGATCTAATCAACAGAGAACTGTTTCTTTGTCTTCTAGTAAGAGATTCTAAAAGGCCCAAGTAGTAACACAGGCCGTGGTGTAGATTCAGTGTTGGTAGTACAGTCTACTATGCTACCTTTTACATAGGGGCTAGGTAAGGTGCTTCACATTCTATAGCATATAACATTGCCAAGAGTGTTGAGAATGGACAACCCCATACAATGTTGTTGATGGGAGTTTAAATTTATGGTAACCAGTTATAGAGTTAATTCCAGAGTATATTTTAATTTTTTCTTATTTTTGACCTAATACCACAATTTTAAAGAACTTTCCAGAGAAAAATAGTCAATCAAGAAAGTAAACTTTGTAAAAGCATAAACCAAACTGATAGAGTCCCTTGCATGTGGAAGCTATAAGGATTTGGCTTTTTAATTTAATTTTATATTTAATTGTATAACTTTTGATTGGTTGGCTGGTACTTTGGTCTATTATAAATCATTTATCAGTGTGAGGCGACTAATTACAAGCTACTCTTACAGGTTGAATATCTCTTCTCTTAAATTCTCAGGGATAGAGTGTTTTAGATTTGAAATTTTCATTTAATTTTGGGATAAGACCCAAGTCTAAACATGAACCTCATTAATGTTTTCAGTAAACCTAATACATGTAGGTTAAGGTGGTTTAAATAATATTTAAAATAACTGTTTATTAAATAGTTGCGTGCTGTGAAATATTCCACTGGCCACACCATTCAGAGACACACATTCCAGATTTGGGGGCATTTGGAACTTAGGAGTTCAGATGAAGGATGCTTTGTAACAGTATTAACTCTATTTTGGGAATATGCTAAGCTCCATCAATTTAAAGTTGGTTAAAAATAAATGGAACTAGGCATTCAATGGGATACTGAAACCTTTGGAATGATGTTTGATTTGGTATCACACATCCATGGCATCCTGTGTAGAGAGAGTTATTTTTATGAGACAAATGATACAAATGATTGTATGTACATGCCATATGTCCTTTTGGGTCTGAGTTACCTCACTCAGGATGATGTCCCCGCCTCCTTTATTGGATATTTTCTTTATTTACATTTCAAATGTTATACCCTTTCCAGGTCTCCCCTTTGGAAACTCCCTATCCTATCCTCCTCCCCCTGCCTCTATGAGGGTGCTCCCCCACCCACCCACCCATCAACTCCTATCTTCCCACCCTGGCATTTCCCTACATTGGGGCATCCAACCCCCTCTGCTCCCACTGATATACAACAAGGCCATTCTCTGCCATTTTTGCCTCCAGAACCATGGGTCTCTCCATGTTTACTCTTTGGTTGGTGGTCCAGTTTCCAGGAGCTCCAGGGGGGTCTGGCTGGTTGACAGTGTTGCTCCCCACCACGTGGCTGCAAACCTCCTCAGCTCCTTCAGTCTCTTCTCCAACTACTCCATTGGGGACCCTGTGCTCAGTCCTATGGTTGGCTGCAAGTATCCTCCTCTGTATTTGTCAGGCTCTGGCAGAGCTTCTCAGGAGGCAGCCATATCAGGCTCATGTTAGCAAGCATTTGGCTGCAAAACGCATCCTCGTGGAGATGGGTGGAGGAGGTATGGGATGTGGAACAGTCAGAGGGTGGTCCAGGAGGGGATAAAATCTGGACTGTAAAAAAGATTAAATAAAATTAAAAATTCTTTTCCTAAAGTTTCATGCATTTAACTATGTTTTAAATTACCATGGAAGGTTGAATTTACATAAAATTTACATTGAATTAAATTGAATTCACACTTTTAAAGTTACCTTGACTTCATTACAATTGGCTTCGTGAAAATATATGGATAGAAATGTTTTGCAAAGGCAAAACATTGTGTGGAAAATACCTCCAGTTCTTAAAGACTTCCTAAGGTACCATCACAGATAACACATGAGTTATACATCCTAGATGATATATAACATGTGTAGATGACATAGATAACACATGAGTTATCTATCATAGATGTGTAGAAGAGCAGTATCTTTGTGAGACTCATAAGAGAAACTGAAATGGATGCTAGCTTGTCAGAGCATGGATACTTTTATGCTGGGCATGTATACAGGCACATCCAGTCATGCCTTTTTTTTTTATGGATCTGTGAGAGGAGAAAACATATTAGGCTTTGTTCATGTTATCTGGGGAAGCAGAAGAATGTCATGAAGGAGAGTCATGTTCACCATGCCATTTTATGTGATTGTTATCTTCCACACATGACATGAACAAGGATGACATCACTAGTCATGTTAATGTGGGCAAGGGAAAGCACCCAAGCCTTCCACCCTAGAGCCCCGAGGAACGCTGAGAGCAGGAGAAACAACCTTCCCCAGGGAAGAGCACAGTGACTGGCTATCCACTACCCAGCGGTCAGCCTGGAAACATACGCACACATGTAACAGTCTGAGAAGCTCTTCTAGATCAACAACAATAGGCTATGAATTTGAAAGAGAGCAATGGAGCCACATGGCTGGGGCTGAAGGGAGACAGTCTAATGAGTAATGGAGCATCGTTAGAAGTTAAAAAAAATCATCATATTTAACTAACGAGTCTCCTTTGTCACATGGCTTTGATAAAAGTGTCTCTTCTTGACATGAAGGTCATTAATGAACTAAATGTAAGGAAAACGCCTCTCTTTTAATGCAGAAGCTATGACTGTGCAAGAAGTACCTTGAAAATGCTCTAAGAACCACTTTCCTTATTGTATGCTCTGAGAGTCTATTGGGTTTTCTTTCGCTGAATACAAAGTTAGGAAATTATTTTAGATTTCCATCATCACTCATATTTAAATAAAGCCGCAACATGGCAGAAAGTTATTTTATTTTTCAAAGTAATGAAAGACTATTGAGGTAGGGGTGAAAGAGAGGCAATAAAGAGCCTTAAATTTCTTTTTATCAAAAGGTTCACAATTTAATTGATATTTTGTAGACCTGAAAAACCTTTCTTTGTGAAGTGGGATCTATGAAGCCACTGTTATACTGTGGCCACTGGGACTGGAATGTAATTACATTCCAATGGGAAGGTTAGAGAAATAGACCACATTCATCTCTGAAGTTCTGATTTCACATACTTTGTGTTTTTAAACTTCATATAAAACTGGCTTGGAAATATTTTACATTACAAAACAATACAGAAAGATTTAAATTTGTTTTGTTCCTACTGGACATAAATGAAGAAATTGAGATTGAGAATATATGTCTGTAGTAGTCAGCTTGCTGTTGCTGCGACAGAATCCCTGAGAGAAGTACCAAAAAACTATTTGGGTTAGAACTTCAGGTGTTTCAGTAGATGGTCGCCTGTCTTAATGTTTCTAGGGGCTTGTGAAGGAGAGCATCATCCAGGAGTGTGTGTTATGTTAGAGCTGCCCACTGGGTGGTGTCTAAGAAGTAAAAGGGGAGAAAGAAGGGACGAGCCTCAATGTACCTTTCAAGGACACCCTCCTCTGACAGGGTCTATCTCCTAGAGTTTCTGCCACAGGGGATAACTTCACTACCTGAGGTCACAGCTGCAGCACAGCTTGTTTTAGGGGAGGGACGGTGGCAGTTACAACTTAACAATGTATGCTCTAGCTTTCTCATTATTTGTTTAAACACTTTCTAAATGATTTACTTATTCTCATTTTATGTGCATTGGTGTTTGCTTGCATGCATGTCTCTGTGAGGATCCCCTGGATCCGGAGTTACAGATAGTCATAAGCTGACACGTGGTTACTAGGAGTTGACCCTGGGTACTCTGGAAGAACATCCAGTGTTCTTAACCTCTGAGACATCTCTCCAGGCCCTCTAGCTTTCTCATGATTAACACCCAATGTGTTATAGATTTTACAAAATATTTTGCTTAGCATAACACAATGCAGTAAAGACATCAGTACCACTTCTCAGAGAAGGGAACAGACTCTCAAGTATTGCTTTAATTTTTATGTTTTTACTATTTTGAATATGTCTCAGTAGGGCCAGAGAAGTAGTTCAGAGATTAGGAGCACTAACTGCTCTTCCAGAGGCCCTGGGATTGGTTCCCAGTGCTTAAATGGTGGCCCACAGGCACCTGGAGCTCCAATCCTAGGGCTCTGATGCCCTTTCCTGGCCTCTGTGGATACTCGGCACTTATGACGTGCACAGAAAATCATGCAGGCAGAATCGTATACAATCAATCAATCAATCAATCAATCAATAAGTTGAAATTATGTGCCTGTGTGTGATTATGTGCTCATGTGTGTACAGGTGCCTGTAGCATACAGAAGAGGGTTTCAGATCCTCTGGAGATGGAATTGTAAGTGGCTGGGTTCTGCTTGGCATGTGTACCAGAAGGGAACACAGGTCCTGTGCAAAAGCAGTAACTACTCTTCATGCCGAGCCATCTTTTTATCCACACTTAGGGGGTTTTGGTAACCTGTCCAGGATGGACTATGTGTGTGTCTCTCCTCATAGGCTTTGCTTCCATGGTCATCCTCGGAAGCACTGTTCACCTAACCAGGTTTCCCTCTTACTGTTACAGTCCCTTATATGTGAACATCAAACCAGAAAAACCATAGCATATAACTGATAGTATTTTACAAGAATTGCCTCAAAACTGCTATTGTTAGAACCAACTGGTCTCTACACAGTGGTATTGTGTATGGATATAGCTGGTAATGATGAAGTCTAATCAGATGTCTTATTTAGTAATTTGCATGATTGCTGTGCTGTGTGTCAGCATGTGTGTGGGAATAATTTGTTTTATGTGGTTTTCTTCTATAGTGAGTTTTAATAAATAATGTACTTGTAACTTTAAGACTTATCAAGACCTATAACTTGAACACTGCATAAATGTTACTTATTTTCTCGACAATATTTTTGAGCTGGACTTTGTATAGGGTATTTTATTCCACTCAAGGCACTGGATTTCTATATGTTCTGTATGTTCGATGAAAACGCTCACTCAATTCTCTTATAACTGTTAGAGTGTCGAGTAAGGAATTTATCACCGAAGTTTGTTTAAGCTGTGTTTCTTTCCTGTGAATTGTGACATGTTTAAAAACCTTCTTTGGACTCTCAAAAGTTGACTAGCTTAGGTGCCGTGAAGTCTGCGACCATATTTTATCAGATGTAACTCAAGTTTGTTCTGTAAGGATCATACCGCATCATAAGAAATAATAGAAAAAAAAGAAATAATAGATTGCAACTGTACTATATTCACATATATTAGACATTCATTCTAGATCTTTGAGCTATTCTATTGAATTAAAGCTCATGCTTAAAACATGGACCATTTCTTGTATCTATAATAATTTTAATTGGGAAAATTCCTATTAATTCTACTTTTACACTAATCTGCAGTTTCAGGAATTTGAAACCACCTTTAAATTGCCGGGTTTTACTGAATGCTGACAGTGTTAGAGTACTCACCCGGCACACATGCAGCTCTGGGTTGCATTTTCAATACTGAGAACAAAGAAAAATGAAACACACGAGCATTGGCCGCGTTAGTTATGAGAAGCCAGCCGCCAGAGCACAGGAAGAGTGACCTGAATACAGAAGTTAAAACAGTCACGCTCCAAGTTTTAACATTCGCTTCTTGTGCGGCTTTGTAAAAGAGTAAGTCTTTTGTTCTTTGGATTATTTTCTCTCTTGCGAGGAAATAGAAACAGATTAAAATGAGTTAAATGAGATAATATGTCAAAAGATTAAAGATTTGTGTCATTTAATAAATTATTAAATATTTGTAATTATTACTACATAGTGAAGGCCTTCTTGCTGTATATTTATCAAAAATTTAGTTATCTACAAAATTAAACATTACCACACATTTAAATGGAAGGGAAGGTTTAGAAATCGCAATTTTTTTATTCTGTAAAGAAAAAGAGAAATGTGCTTTAGCACTCACTGCTTTTTACAATGGATCCTCGTCAGGACCCAGGAACTCAATAATACTCGAGAAGCAAGACAAGAGAAAGGCATAAATACTTCATTTCCCTTCATACCGGAATCTTCACATGTCCAAGGAAACCACTGAGCTTTCTTCTTTAATGCTTTCTAGACAAAGAACAATGGCGTAGTGAGGCAGTTTCAGGAAAGATGGAACTCTGGGCTAGGATTGTAGATTCTAGGGACATTACCAGGACATGGATGGAGATAGGGGAGTGGAGTAAAAGCTTGTAGAGATAGCTTATCTTAACGCCGTTAGTGGGCTGTGATGATTCATACTTTAAGGTCAGCCTGATCTACCTAGTGAGTTCCGGGGCAGCCAGAGCAACATATTGAGACTGTGTTTCAAATGGGATGATGATGACGATGACAATGAGGGCCACGATGACAATGGTGACTAAAAACAATAACTAATAACAATAAATGTTTAATCTGGCTCATCTCAGATCCAGTTTCCAGTTTGGCTATTGTGGTGATGTGAATGAAGAACGTCCTCCTCTGGCTCACATGGACCCCAGTTGTTGGCATCATTTGTGGAGTCTGTGGAACCTTTAAGTGGAGCCTTGCTAGAGGAGGTGTGTCACTGGGTGTAGTGGCTATTCCTGATGGTCAACCTGACTCTATCTGGAATGAACTACAATCCAGAATTGGAAGGCTCACCTGTGATCCTGATCTTGAGGCTGGGAGATTCAAGTTTCTGACCTGGATCTTGGCGTGGAGATCTTGAAGCATAGTGGCTGTGAATCCCAGGAGACTAAGGCAAGGAGATCTCTGAGTTCAAGGTCATCTGGGACAAATCAAGTCCCAGATCCAGGTGTGGTGGTACACATCTTTAATCTGGGCATACTTACATAAAGATGTTGGAAGGAAGTCTCTTCTTTGCTTGCTTGCCTTGTGGGACTGAGCAACTGCTAGATCCTCAGACTTCTATTCACAGCTGCTGCTAACTATTGTTGGGGAGTTGGACTACAGACTTTAAGTCATCAACAAATTCCCTTACTATATAGAGACTACCCATAAGTTTTGTGACTCTAGAGACCCCTGACTAATACACTGGCGGAAGGGTCTTGGGGGCTTAATGCTTCTCCCCACTTTCTGCTCACCTTCCCTGCTCCCTTCATGTAAATGAATATGCCATCCACTAGCTTCATGGGCTTGGTGGCATACCATGCCCTTCCTGCCAATATGCACCCTAGCCCTTTGGAGCTCTAAGCTTCTCAAATTCTATTTTATAAATTACTTCAGAGACAAAAAAGTGATTAATACAGTTATTTTTCAATCTTCTAGGAAATACCAGCCCCAACAGAAAGTATCAGCAAAATTAATTTGCCAGTCTTAACTAATTGTCTTAGTATACATGGTGGCTCATCTTGAGTGGGAACTTAACTGTGTTAGGAGATGCTCCGAGAATTAATAAAGCGTTCTGGGTGTGCTTGTGAGGAAGTGTCCCACAATCATGTGTTTCATGGGCTTATGAATTCCTATGTCTTATAGATCAAAGTAGCAGCTCTCACCCTACAACATATAGGAATCTTTTTCTTTCTAAAATTAATCAGTAGAGAGAAATCCATCAATGATAAGATTCATTACTCTTTTGTCACCTCCAGTGACAGCCTGTATTGACAGTACAGAGAATTTAAAAAACTATTCATGCAATTAGAGTTTTGTTTTGTTTTGTTTTTCAACATAATGGCAATATGTTCTTAAAAACTTTAGCTCAGTGTGGCTTGAACTCTAACATGGAATCTTAAAATTGTACTTTGGGGGAAAAAAACTTCAAAGTGCTCTCTACACCAAAATTATCTCCAGACCCATCTTGTGCTCACACACACCTTGTAAACATGAGTCTCCAGGTGGTGACAGATTGGTTGCCAATGGATTCGTCTGTTCTGCCACTTCTCAATTCTATTTTAAGATCACTATGCAATGTAGCTTGTCACACAGAGGAACAGCTGATGTCATTTCTAATGTTAGGGTCAAGTTATTCCTAAGTCAGAGGTCATTCCCAAGCCCAAGGCTTCAGACTGGGTGTGAAGCTATTTCTGAAGTACTTCATCTTCTGGTAAGTGGAAATTAGTAGAAACTATGAGCAAAATACACTGAACATGAATAACTCGACTTTTTATAGAGATATCATCAGACAGGCTCTTGCAAGGCAGTTTTCCTAGAGACAAGGCAAACCTAGGAGGAGGAGATGGGTCCCAGAAGCAGGCAAGAGTCCAAGGCAGTCCCCACTCACACTGTTAGGAGTTCTGGGATAACACCAAGCCACACAGCCCTGGCAAATATACAAAGGACGTCAGTCACACCATGCTGGCTCCCTGATTGTCCCTGTTCAGTCTCTGTGACTCCCTATGGGCCCTGCTTAGTTGATTCTGTGGGCTGTTTTCTTGTGGTGTCCCTGCCTCCTCTGGCTCCTACAATCCTTCCTCCCTGTCTTATGTGGGATTCCTTGAGCTCTGCATAATGTTTGGCTGTGGATCTCTGCATCTGCTCCCATCAACTGCTTGGTGAATGTTGATATTTTATACACTTTATCCCTGTGTTTTATAATGGCCGAAATTCAGCAAATATTATCTTTGCAAACTTTATAAAAAAATATAGCATGCAAATCAAGTGGCTTGACAGCTTATAAGTAATCAGCTAAAGGAATAATTTTAGTAATGAAATTATTTTTTTGTTATTTATCTGAGTTTATTAATTTCTCAAAGACACTGCCTATGCAAAAGTAGCTCTACCTTGCAGATACTCTGAGATGCTCAATAAGTTTACTTTATTAAAACTAGAGGTGACATAATCCTTTGATTACTTACTCATTACTTTTGAACCTGCACCAAACTCTTGTATCTAAGACAACTTGAAAGATGTTAGAAATTCAAATCCATTGACATTGATCTAAAATGCAGTAAAAATCCCATTTTCTAAGGTTGAAAATATGCTATTTTTTGTTGGTATAATTGACTCCTGCAGCCTTAATAGGAAAGATTTTTTTTAGCTCATGTTAGTTGTTTTGAAGAACACCTTGCAACTTTAGCTTTTTCATGCAAAATTTCTTGCTTCATATTAATATATGCTGTCTGGTAATGCAAACGTATCATGTGATTGTTATTTTTATGAGCCCTGTATATGACCTGGCTTTCAATATATTTTGCCATTGAAATAAACTTATCCTTCCATGTCTTTATCTTTAAAAATTGTATTTTATTTTGCAATGCAGAACATAATTTTAATTAAAAAGGAAAAGATGGAGCTTGATATTGAGGGCCTGTCTTATTTCAGTTTCTATATCTATATGAACAATCTTTAAATGGATGTTTACTTGTATTCCCTTACTCAGTTACATGGAGCATCGTCATGCAAAGAATTAATTCCTGTCTGCAGTCTTCACATATTCATAACATGCTTTCCTGTGTGTGCATGTGTGTGCATGTACATGTGCATGTGTATGCTTGTAGGTGCATGTGCATGTGTATGCACACATGTGTGCATGCATGTGCATGTATGTGTGTGTGTGTATGTATTTGTGTGTGTATATGTATAAGTGCATCTGTACATGTGTGTGTGTTTGAATGTCATGTGAGCTTTCAGGTGTATTCACATGTGCAAGACTGGGGAGAATCTCCTCAGTTTTTGAGACAGGCTCTCTAACCACACTTGAAACTCAACACTTTAGGTAGGCTGACCTGTAAGCAAACACCCAGGGTCTGCCTGTTTCCACTCCCAAACACTGTGGCCACATTCACTTGGCTATGCCTGACCTTTACATATGTGCTGGGCATGCATGCTTTTCTTAGGAGGTACAGAGACAGGTGTATTTATGGAAACGAACATTCCCAGTGTTGTTACTGCTCTCATTACATGCAGCTGTAAATCCTGGACAGGATGAAGACAGCTCATATTTGCAGACTTTAAAGAATGAAAATAGCCAGATACATATGGTGGGCAAGAAGACCAGAGTTTGAAGTATCATTGGTATGTGGAGAGTTCACCATTTTTGCTTCTTGCACCCTTGAATTAGACTCCTGGCAGCCCTAGACTCATGAGTTCACAGCAATATGGACCCACACTTTCAGGACAAGCCCTCTAGTGCAGACTCAGGCCAGGGCAGCAATCTTCTGGGAGTGACAGTGACCATGGCCAAGTCTGGTAGGAAATTCAAATTCTGAGAGAAGAGAATTTCGTCTCTGGTTAAAATGTTCTCCCAAGGCTAAGGCAGATGTGTATTGTTAGCTTTCTCCATGTGTCTTACTCGAAGAAGCTGGGGATTCAGTGTCAGGAAATGAGTACAGAGGACTGCAAATAAAACTTTAGTTCATCTGCTGGAGGGTAGAGAGAGATAGGTGCTGGGAAGTGAAAGCGAGGGGCAGACAAAACAAGGAGCTGAGCCTGGGAAAGGAACTCTGGAGTTCACAAGTTTCTGAGCTCTCTCCAAGTAAAATATTTAAAGAAATATATTTGAGTAGGTGTTATTTATCTGATTTTCTTTTTTTTTAACCTTTAACGTTATTATAAGAATAGCTGCAATTTAAGAATATCACCCAATAATGCCACTACCATTATTCTTGCTATCTAAAAGAATTTAGGATGGGTCAGACACTGGCGCTGTCTATATGGTAACTAATTTTATCCACACAATAAAGTGATAGAGTGGGCCCCATGTCATTCTCATTTGACAGAATATATATCTAAAGCCATTATCTTGTTCTTTACACTCGTGTCACAAAATGTCAAGAACCCCGGTCAATACCTGAAACTGGAAACTATTAAACACTGAATATGCTTTATTTTTCACAAATATACACACCAAAAATAAGGCTAAGGAAGTAAATTAGGGAAGTAATATGACACACAATAACAGATCAACATCTGCAGTACAGCAATTTCCTCCAAGCTTGAAATATACAGTCCTACAGGGAAGCTCCATGAACCAGAAGGTAAAGGACTCAAAACAGCCTCAGGAAGTCCCTGAATCTGACTAGATTCTTTCAGCCCCAAGAGAAAATAGTTAAGGGAAACTCTCAGCAAAGCCAACATGCAAAGAAGACTCTAAGACCAGACAAACTGCCTAAAAGAAGCAGGAACCAGCCCAGCTGTCAGGGTCAGGCTCACACCAACTGAGTCACTAAGAAAGGACATGTTCCAATCTCTTGAGTAGCCTCTAGCTGTGCTGTGCTCCAGGTTTTCACCTTTTGTAACTGTCACCCATGCTGGGGTGAGGTTTGGAGAGGCATCTCTTTTTTTTGAGGTATTCTGCTCCAGGAATATGGGTAAAGAGTTTTTACCCACATTCCTGGAAGTAACCTTTCACCCATATTCCTGTAAATAACCCCAATAAAATTCATTGGTTCTTTGACTTTGATGGAATACATCCTCTGTTCTGTCATGGAGTCCCTATCTGGTGTGAAATGTGTATTGCATTTCTCCAGGGAAAACCTAGCCACACTTTAAATAATAGACAACATACTGTAATAAAGCAATTTAAAGCGTTGGAATCTACTGAGTTTTCCATCCAATATTTGAAAGACAAAGTTTACTACTAGCAATAATGTAGAAATTAAACCAGACACCGAGGGGTATGGGTGACTGCTGTACTTCCTGAGTTTTATGTACTTCCTGTGGGGATGCTGTACTGTGTTGAATTCTAATGCTAGTTAACATTTGGCAATCTTTTCAGTTTAATAACTCTAACTACAGTGAAGTTTATAGGCAATACTGTTGTCCCTGCTCTGTGTAGCACAAATATACTCTCCCGGTAAAGTTGAGGCCGAGAACCCAGAGTCTAATAACCTCAGTGGAATAGCATCAAGGTTTTTGCAACATAAGGCCCTCAGTTTAAGCCCAAAATTCTCCATCTTGAATTATGATAATTGATTTCCAGCTGAACATTCCATTTTCTTTTTCATTGACAGAATCCTCTCTGTTAGAAATACTTTGATCAGTTACTTGCTCGATTGAAAAAAAAATAGTCTGAAATGCTAGGATTTACTCTCTGGTTTTAAAATCCAATTCTAGTCATACTTAGCTCACAGTGTCTCCTCTAACTAGCCGAGAGTCACTAATCCTTATTTAGTCACACGTATCCACTATTCCTGCCCTTGTTGCTACATAAATTCGACACTCTTGATTAGGTTATTAAAATGATCTCTGTATGCTAATTACCGAAGCCTAGCTTCATATAGCAATGTGTGCTCAGCTCTTTTGTGCATCTTCATTACAGATGAAGGAGTTGAGTTTGTAGACATAGCTTATCCAGTGTTTGCACGTTTTGTGAGTGGGGATGCTAGGACTTGAACTCAGTTCCAACTGCAACTGAGTTCCTAGACATGAGGACTCCTGCTTGTTGGCCAGATAGAGAACAGAGAAGAGACAGTTCCTTGTTCAACACTGCAGACATAGCCCCCCCCTCAAATCTTGTCTCCAGGACATATGTGCATCTGGGACACTCTGTTGGGAAGAACTGGTGTTGTTTCTACCCCTTACCTCAGGACCCGAGAGAGCACAGGGCTCAGCAGTGCGCTCGCCAGGCTGACCAGCAAAGGTGGGTGTTTTCCTCTTGCCTTTGGTTTAAGATCAGTTGCTTCTTTCATGTTTTGCCTTTATTTGCTGATAAAGAAAAAAATAAAAGAGCAACAGATGTGAAGACTTAATCACTTTGCTTAATATTACGGGGCAATATGAAAACACGGTTCTCTTTATCTGGACAGATAGAGTTTTATAAAATAATCATGAATACTCTCTTTTGTTAGACTTGCAGAATAATTGTGCACCAAATTGCAGTGTGCTTTCTGAAAAGGTCATCTTGACCTCTAGATGATCTCTTTAGGCGGCTCATGATCATGGTTCCCCGATCAGGGTGGTGCAGGTTGAAACATATTTTAATTTTAAAGAAAATGTTTAAGGAAAAACAGAGTTGTCTAGAAATTAAAGTTTTCCTACTTGCCATAATTCACTCTTAGTTCTTCTGAACACTTTTTTTTCTTTTTTAAAGTTAGCTAATTCTTCCTTGTTTATTTCTTCCAGATTTCAAGAAGTAGAGGATCTTTAAGAATATACTTAGCATATACTCAGTAGTAGATGAAATAATTAGTCCATTTGGCATATCCATCATAACACTAAATTTGTATTTCAGGGTACCTTAAACTGAAAATGTTGGGTTGACATGAGGAAGTTTCAAGCTGGTAAACTGATTTGGAATTGTCAATCCATCATTAAAAAGGAATTAACCAGCAAGGACTGAAAGGTCCAAAGTGTTACAGTGTATTACAATGATATAACACTGAAATTAATGTAGTTTAAGTTTTGCATATCCTTATAATGTTTTGAAAAGTAGTATGGCTATTTTAGTCTTATGAATGTGGTTTATGTTTTATATAGTAGATGTATAACAATTGCCCACAGTGTCAATAAATAGTAGATCACTTTTAAAAAATATTTCTAATTCATTATCCATGAAGATAACACAAAGATGATTTTTTTTAAAAAAGTCCTTATATTAGATGTACTTTGAATACAGATTTTGTTTTGGTAGCTTGTGTTTGAAAATACCACTTTCCTTATTCATAGAGGTGTAAAGTATCTGAAGCCTTTAAACCTAAATCACAGGTTTGCTTGAGTATTTGTTAGCATTCTGAAGCCTTCCGACTAGACTCGACTCTATCTTACAATGTGAATATGTGTGGTGGACACAAAGAGAAGAAATTCAAGCTGTATATAGAATTTGCATATCTTAGGTCCTTGGCGTATTGTGAGGAGTTATAATAAGTGAATTGTAATCACTTACTAGTGTCAATTATGGATCACAGTGTATTTGAAAGCGTGCAGCATCTGAAATTGACCCACGCAACCAGAACGTCTCAGTTCAGGTGGAGGATTAGTCTGGGAAGTAATGTAAGAATTATTCATCAACAGTTAGTTATGGGCTGGGCACAGTTCTAAGTGTTTAAGACATGTACCATCATTAATCTTCACAAAAATCTTTCCCAACAGAGATCAGTACTGATTAAGTACCACTACATGTAATTAGTTCCCGAGTGGTAAGCCAAGAGGCAGAGAGGTTGAGGAACTTGCTTTATATACAGAAAGTGATTGAGCTGATGCTGAACTCTGGCATTTGGCCCCACAGGCAACACTTTTAAATATTTAATTGAATAAATGTCTCCCTTAAGACTGAGATTTCGATCTCGGAAATAGACGTTTTCTTGGGTAAGACAAGGTTCTAGAACCTTGCCAAGCAAGTTCTAACCAGTCCGGAATGTGCAGCTGAGGGTCCTCAGCTCCTAGAGTTTGCTTAGTTATGGCGGAGGTTAGTATAATTCTGTGCCAAAGTCATTTTTCACTTTAGCACTTTTGTTTGTTTTTATGAAGATGGATAAAATCATTTTCTTACGGGTTGTTCCCAAGAGTCCTATGAGAAACGGCTGCAGCCTTCTCTTCTCTCGTGTGTTCATTGACACCTGACTCACTCCAGTGCTTCCCTCTCTGCGTCACAGCCTCACTCCCTCCTTTACCACTTAGTACTTTCCAGTGAAATTCACTGCTCCGATCACCCCAAACTTCACCTTTTTTTTTTCATCTACATTTCTCTTACGCAAAATCACACGTGGAAAGTTGAAATTGACCACCTGGACTGGAAATGATGGAGGTTCATTTTTTTCATTCCACCTTGTAGTGGTTTTAAACTTGGTTGGCTCAGGGAGCAGGGCTATTAGGAGATGTGGCCTTGTTGGAGTAGGCATGGCCTTGTTGGTGGAAGTGTGTCACTGTGGGGGTGGGCAATGAGGCCCTCCTAACCAATTGGGAGCCAGTGTCCTAGTGGTCTTCAGAGGAAGATGTAGAATTCTCAGCTTTCTTTGCGCCGTGCCTGCCTGGACACTGCCATGCTCCCACCTTGATGATAATGAACTGAACCTCTGAACCTGTAAGCTAACCCCAATTAAATGTCCTCTATAAGAATTGCCTTGGTCATGATGTCTGTTCACAGCAGTAAACCGAAACTAAGAGACATGTCATACATGTAAGAAGGGGCCTCACTTACATGTAAACTTCATCAGAAAAAAAAATCAGGCCACTGGGAGAATGAGAATTGTGATATATGGTTAGATAAAACCACTTCCTTCCCAACACTTCCTCCAACAAGACTACACCCAGTCCAACAAGGCCACATCTCCTCTAACAAGGACATACCTCCTAATAATACTGCTCCCTAAAACCATTTCATCTGAGGGTTGGGCTCCCGGACAAGGCCTTCTTGTGTTGGGTCTTCCTTGGTAACCTTCCATCAAAGTTCTTAGTCATAATCGCGCCCTTCCTATGTATAGCCTGATTTTGTGATGGGCCTAGGGATTTGTCTCAATTAATAGTCACAGAAATATTTGTGAAATAAAGTTCTTTCCACTTCTCTTCTCTGCTCTCTTCAATGAGAAATATTCCTTAAAGCTACAAATGCACTTGAATGTACCTATCACAGGTAAGTTTTATAATGTTCTGTAAGTGCCTACAGAGCTACAACTTTTTTTTTTAGATACTAACATATGTACTTTATTGAAAATATATTGTTTTTTTAGATAATGGCCCATGAGAACTAGAATAAAAACCTTTGAACATTATTACAATGCATAAACTATGGAAATATTGATATGACTACTTTATTACAATAAAATGACATACTCATACTGTTATCAGGAAACTGGAAAAAGTACCTGAAAAAGGCATTTTTTTTTGTTTTTTTTTTTAATCAGAGAAAATTTCCATATCTTTATTTTATTTTTTATTAGATATTTTCTTTATTTACATTTCAAATGCTATCCCGAAAGTTCCCTATACCCTCCCCCTACCCTGCTCCCCTACCCACCCACTCCTACTTCTTGGCCCTGGCATTCCCCTGTACTAGGGCATATAAAGTTTGCAAGACCAAGGGGCCTCTCTTCCCAATGATGGCTGACTAGGCCATCTTCTGCTACATATGCAGCTAAAGACATGAGCTCTGGGGGTTCTGGTTAGTTCATATTGTTGTTCCACCTATAGGGTTGCAGACCCCTTCAGCTCCTTGGGTACTTTCTCTAGCTCCTCCATTGGGGACCCTGTGTTCCAGAGCTACAACTTTTTAATGTTGGTTATAATACTATATGCTGACATTTATGGAGGGAGCTAAAGCCATCTTATTAATAAGAATCCATAATTATGTAACACCATAAAGGACATTTTCAGGCAGGCTGGTTCACCCTTTCCATCAAAACATCATATTGGCTCTAAGAGCTTCTAGCTTTGCTTTTCTGATGAAGTCTGCACTTAAACAAGAAAGGAAGTTCCACCTTCCATGGATGACACAGTTTAAAAACAAAAATCTTCGAGGCTTTCCTGTTTGGCTGGTGTAAACTCCACGCCTGTGTTTACTTCCAGCTCCTCCTGGGTAGGGGGTGTTCACCAGTTACAGTTAACATACTTTCTTGAGGTATCTTTGAACAAAGTCCTTTTGCGACATGCTGTGTGTATTTACTTGGAATGACTGTGAATTTTAAATTTGGATTAGGAAGTTGATAACATGACTGAAATTAATGTCTCTTCTCCATCTTTAATTTAGAGAAGCAGGATGGAGGAGTCCAAATGGGAAAGGAATCAAACATAAGAATTGTCCAGGTTAACGGGGGGAAGTAGCCCAGAGAAACTGGGCTGACGGTAGCATCTAAGCACCGTGTTGTGCTTCATTTTCTTGAACACTGGCTTCTGGCATCACGATGCAGCTGCTGTTTTTTTTTTTTTAATCCCTACTGTGGTTTTTGTGGTCTCTCTGCTTTAGAACTGTGTATTGTCTGGAACCCTGCGAGTATGAAATTACATTTGCAGGTTTGCAGTAGTGGCCAGGATCTGTCTGCGTGTCTTTTGATCTTTAGTTTATTATATTGTGTATAGGATGCTTTCTCTAGCTGCTATTATGACAAAGTGAATGCTTCCTTAAGCTGGTTAAGAAGGGCGTCCATGCTTCACTGAGGAAAAATAATGAAATCGTTAACAGGTTAGTTCAAATTATGTTCTTCTCCCTTTGCTGTTCAGCCAACCCTGTATGATGGCCTTGGTTCTCAATTTTATAATGAAGTTAGTGACACGGTACCTGAGAAGAGACATTCAGGGTCAGGGGGATGTTTCATCAATAAACCTCTTTCCTCATAAGCAGAAAGTTCTCAGTTTGATTCCCAGAAGCAGTGTGATGAGACTAGAAATATTGTCATATGCTTGTAGTTCCAGGATGGAGAGAAGAAGACAGGCAGGGGACTCCTACAGTGTATTGGCCAGCAAGCCTAGCTAAGGCTACGTGAAGAAGCCCTATGCCAGGGAGATCCCTGTCTAAAACCAAAAGCTGGAAGATGACCAAGAAAGGACTTGAGAGGTTGTCCTCTGCTCTCTGCATATGTGCACCCTACACACATATGTACACATCTAGTGAGCCATGCATACACACACACACACACACACACACACACAATCTATATGTTTACTGGTTTACAGAAAACAGATGTGGTTATGAAATGATAGCTTTGGCACCAACAGGTCAGACTTGGTGGTACACATCTTTAATTCTAGCAATCAGAAGGCAGAGATAGGTGGGTCTCTATGAATTTGAGTCTAGCCTGGGCTACCCAGAGGGTTCCAGGCCAGCCAGGGCTACCTAGTAAGACACTATATTTTAAAAATAACAACAAAAACATTTTGGTTTGTTATTGTGCATAAGGTCTGGGATGATGTAGGTCATGGAATTATGACCCAGAGACAGGTAATCAGCTTATCTGTATTATTTCTTAGGATTCATATGCCACAGGGTTTTTAAAATAATAGAGTATATTTACATAACCCCTTGCATCATTAGAAGGCTGAGGTTAAATAATACTAATGGCTAACACCAAATTTCTTAACTCAACTCAAATTTTGGGGGGTACCTAATTCTATTGACCAATTACTGTTCTTGGTGTGTGTGTGTGTGTGTGTGTGTGTGTGTGTCTGTCTGTCTGTCTGTCTGTCTGTCTGTCTGTCTGTCTGTCTATCTGTCAGGGGAGTGAGAGTGGGAACTTTATAATGAATTCAATTTCTAGCAATAAATTTATTTATGAGATGAAACTGCTCAAAGCAATGTTAAAACCATCATTGGGTGAAAGGTCCCAGGGACTCAGAGTTGTTCCTTTCTAAGGTTTACCCAAGCATTAATGTTAATTTTGAATTAATAATAATAATAAAAAAGGAAATTTGTGTTCTATTGTCAGATATTATTAATTACTAATATGACAAACTGTTTTTAATTAACCAGAATACACTCTTGTAATTACCAAATGCAAACAACTTTTAGTTCTGAGTAAAGTACAACAGCCTGCAACATGCCCTAGAGATCCTTGCAAATTTTCTCGCCCCTGTCCTCTTGACCTTTCCACAATTCCCTCCTTATGCCCCCTTCACATCTCTTTCTTTCTTGACTTCTGTAAGAATCTGAACCAACACAGCACTGCAGATGCAGGGTACAGACTGATTTGATCGCACACCTTCCTCTGCAGCTCTAAGGTGGCCTGTGCTCTTTCTATGGACTGTTTCTTACTGTTTGTGGGCGTCTAGCTGAGCTAAAGTACAAGTGTTGCCATTTCTCTCCCATTTTAATGACAGAATGGAAACACTCAAGTGTCTATAGAATTATCTATTGGTTTAGGGAGAGAGTAACAATTTATAGTTGAAGTTTTAAGACTAGATAAAGTGAAATATTTAATATCACTTAGTAGGTCTATACTAGTGTGTGTATAATCACTTTTTATGGGTAGATGGGGCTTGGTGAAGGAACAGGGAGGAGATGCAGGCATGAAGTTAATACAAATATTTGGCCAAGGGACTCTGTCGGCTCTCTGGTTTTAGCCTTAGCCTCTTCTGTCCTCTGGTAGCTTTTCCAGACAGTATATCCCCAGTCACCTCAAGCTAAGCACTTCTGCCAGGTAGCAGGGAGACAGGAAACACCATGTGCTTCCTGGCTTGGGTGGTGGCACATGACCATAACGCAGTCAGTAAAAGCAAACGCCTAATGTTGCCTGGGATTTGCTGACCTGGTCAATGACACTGTGCAGGATGACAGCCCGATGACCCAGTTAAGTGTCAAATTTCTGTCTCTACTCTATTATTGACTCCTGGGAGCACACTGTAGCATTTTTCTGACATCCAACTTAATAAAGTCAGTCAGAAAGGACAACTGTAGATTTGTTCAGGGAAGAGAAAGGTACACCCTGCTTAGAAGCAACAGGGACGTGCAAACATTGTTTTGTCTTAACGTTAGGTGGAGCCATTCAGGAGTCACTTGATGGAAGAAGGGTGCTGAGGATAACTGTGGAAAGATCACCAAGCTCCCAACCTCTGATGGGGAGAGGACTGTACTTGGTCATCTTAGTTAAAGGAAGCCCTTATAGACTCAGCTTTGAGGCTAACAGAAATATTTATAAATGAGAGTCATGAACTTAGACACATACTAGGCTCCTAAATATTACATACAATCACATATTTTATAAGGCAGAGCATGACTATAAGGAACAACATAGTTAAATTATTTTAATGCAGATTTCTCATAAACTATGAGAAGAGGGTCTTGACTTCTATAGTCTCCCGAGGACGGCTACCTTCCTCCTCTCCCTGCTCTTGTGAGGATGAGGTGGCGTTGAGATTTTGAAACAGGAAGTTTTGTTTCAAAGTGTCAGACCATACACTGTAAATATTGAAGGCAGGGGTTCAGATGAGATGTGTCTGTGTAACTGTTCTCAGTTAGTCAAGTCATGTGGGCTAAGTTAATCAGCTTGCAAGCTCCAGTTTCCTTGTCTGCTAAGTGAGGATAGATATTAGTGTTTATTATTCAGGGCATCTGTCAGAATTCAGTGGGTGTGGCTGGGCACGGTGCTAGGAATAGTTCATGTTGGCACATGTTCAAAAGGACAAACTAGAGGGCTTACTGGGAAATCTCATGACAACACTGTGGTTATCCCTACATTGTTCACAAATGGGCTGGTTATGACCATTTAAAGTTCTTCATTAAATTAGCAACTTACGATGGCTTAATCCAAATTCATCATTGGTGTAATGGACTTTTAGCACAGAATGCACTTTATAGCTTTGTCAAGGGACTCAGAAAGTCAAGATTATTCCTTGTATTCTGAATTAAAAGCATGACTGAGAAACTTAGGCAAGTGCTTCTACATGATAGGGAAAATAAATAGAAATAGATTTTAATAGAAAATAAATAGAAATAGAAAATAAAGTAAATAGATTTTTCTATTTTGTCAACAAATATTCATTTTTCAATAATGCAAGTGATGTAAAAGATAAAATAGGGGAAGTGATGGTGTGTGTTGGCCATCAGTCAGTGTTCTGTAACTTAGAGTGTGATTTAAGCCTAAAGTCTAAATTATAATATTACTAGACAATTAAAACTCATATAAATAGAAGCGATTTAAAAATGTCCAGGTAGTTTCTTCTTCTATAGGAAAATGCCAAATGGCGTATGATGCTGGTGCACTAGGAACACCAGGGGATCTGGAGGCGGGGAGGTGGGTATGGTGTTGGGCAGGATTAGGAGACCGCAGGGCCCATGGAGGTAAAGCCTAAGACAAGATGACAAGGAGTGGATCCCCATCACCAAGCTGGGCCATCTGGATAAGGACATGAAGATCAAGTCCTTGGAGAAGATCTACCCGTTCTCCCTGCTCATTAGGAATCCGAGATTATTGACTTTTTCCTGGGTGCAACTCTAAAGCATGTGGTTTTAAAAGATCATGCCAGTGCAGAAGCAGACTCGGGCTGACCAGTGGACCAGGTTCAAGGCTTTTGTTGCTATTGGGGACTACAATCGTCCTAACAGTGACGTTGGTCTTGGCGTTAAGTGCTTCAAGGACATAGCAAGTGCCACCCCAGGGGCCATTTTCTTGGCCAAGATCTCCATTGCCCCTGTACGGAGAGGCCATGGGGATTGAGTAGGGACAAGATTGGCAAGCACCACACTATTTCTGCCTCTGTGCCCAAGAAGCTACTGCTGAGGGCTGGAACTTGGTGACATCAGCCAGGGACTGACTGCCACCCTGGGCAACTTTGTCAAGGCCACCTTTCAGGCCATCTCTCTGGAAAAAGACTGTGTTTACCAAGTATCCTTACTAGGAATTAACTGATCATCTTGTGAAAAACCACACCAGCTTGTTCAGAGGACTCAGGCTCTAACTATGGCTACCACAGAAGGGTATTTATACACTAAGAATAAGGTGAATTAAACCTGTTTTTAAAAGGCCAGGTAGTGCATAACAGTATTCAGGTTTAAAATCAATAATGGTATCTGTGCTCATTTTAGATGTCATGGGCTTTTTTCCCTGGTGTTTATTTTCCTAATATTTGAAAATAAAACTGAGAGAACAAAACCCCAAAACAAAGCTACTCTCTGTAACTGAAGGTTGACCCTTAAGCAAGAATCTTTGACTAATGTTTCATTCACCTCTACAAGACTGGTATTTTAGAATATTAACTAGTGATTATTCTAAACTCGTAAGAGATTATTTTAACAGAAATGCCCATGATTCATGTGTCACACACACATTTGATGCAAGCCACAGTGTTTGTGTGTCTAACTTACAAACACCAAGTATTTGAAGTCAGTTTCCTATTGAAGTCTTTTTCTATAAAGGACTTCCCACATGCAGTAGTATAAACATATGCCTGAGTTTTCAGGCTCTTCCACTGCTCAGGAGAATTTCTGAAATGAGTATCCTATACTGGTGCTGGTGACACTGCTCTGAGCCACCATTTTAACCCTTCAGCAAGAATCTTTGACTAATGTTTCATTCACCTACAAGACTGGTTTTTTCACTTAGTAAGCCAGAAAAATCTGATGTAGATAAACTTATTCAAGAATATATTCAGAATATACTTCATTCAAACATACATTTTTAGGCACATGAGCAAATGAATTCCTTGAGAGTTTTACTTTTATATTAAATTGGGAATTTTGTGCTCATGCTAATCTAAGGTCTGTCAGTCAAGAATATTTCTGGAGGCTGGAGAGACAGCTCAGTGGGGCATACTGCTTGCTGTCCAAACACAAAGATCAGAGTTCAGACTCCTAGTACCTACAGAAAGGAACAAAGCTGAAAGGGATAGGCTTACTGGTCCCAGGTTACATCAAGGTTCAGGGAGAGAGCTTATCTCTAAGAAATACAGCAAGGTAATAGGGCAGAACCCTGACAACCTCATCTGGACTTTTTGTGCAAGCATAGGTACTTGTACTTGCATACATATGTGGGTATGCAACATACACACTACACACATTATACTCAAAAGTACACACACACACACACACACACACACACACACACACACTCTCTCTCTCTCTCTCTCTCTCTCTTCGAGTAGATGAATGCCTCCTTGAGAGTCTTATTTAAAGAAATTACATGCTGTGTATGCCTCTGGTGTGTGTGTGTGTGTGTGTGTGTGTGTGTGTGTTTGTGTGTAAGCTATTTATCTGCCACAGTATTTTAGTTAGAGGAATTTGTTTTTTCTGTTAAGCACCAAAATACTGAGTATTTTCTAAATTTCTGTGCCATAGCATAATTACTAAGTTTTCCATTTTGTTTTGATATTTTTAGAACCTAATTTAACATCAGAGTTAATAATAATAATAATAAAAACCCTATTGAGTAGAAAGCCAGTTTTGCTCCTGCTGCGGAGAAGTAATTAATCTTTTACTTCCTGCTTCTCACCTACATTCTTTGAAAAGCATAAATAGTTTTCCTGCCAGAAACCTCCTAAATCTCATAACATTCACAATATACACTGACAAGATGTAGGAAATTGGCAGGATCTCAGGAAGGGGTGACATGTTTATAAGCTCACGTTCGCAGCTTCCGTAGTGTCGTCTTCTGCTCCCTTTGATTTAATATCTGCTCTGAGTAGTAGCATATGCTGTCTTCTTATTAAATGCCCAAACAGAATGATGATTCCTGGCAAACACAGACACCTCATAGCAGTTGACAAAGGGCTTTGACTTACTGGTCCTACTTCATGGCTTTCAATGGACCTTGTCCTTGTCCTCTGCCAAGAGGGCATGTGGAGACAGTAGAGGAGAGGGTACATAGGGAAAGAGAGGACAGCGAGGTGAAAATTGTCACATGCTATTATTTCCAACATGAAAGTTAGGGCTTACAACTGAGTGGCATAATGTAAGAAAGAAATCACAGAATTAAAAGCTAAAAAAACAAATCTGGGGTTCCATTCTGTGAGAAATCAACACATTTCTACAGTAGACCTCAGCACTTTGCCTGTCTCATGGCTTCTTCTTCCCGTCAGTAGACCATTAGTACCATGGGACCATCTTCTACCTACCTCAGAACTCCATCTCTGCCTCCTCCTCCTCCTTATTCTTCACCCTTCTCCATAATCCCTAAGGGATTAAGAAACCACTCATTATTTTGGTGCTTAACAGAGGAAACAAATTCCTCTAATTGAAAAGTTGTACCAGATATGTAGCTTACACACACACACACACACACACACACACACACACTCCTTTAATATAAATAAGGCTCTCAAGGCATCCATTTTCTCATGACTTCTTGCTTACTTCACAAAGAGTTTGTAAAGAGTGACGTCTTGTAGAGATCATTGTCAGCTAGGGATGATACCAATGTTAGTGATTCCCTCCCCAACACACAGAACACACACATATGACACACATGGACACACACAGTTTTACATTACCTTTTAAAAAATTAGCTTATTTCAAACAAGATAACTCAGGCTCAGAAAGGCAAGTACCCTATGTTCATGTGTGTGTGTGTGTGTGTGTGTGTGTGTGTGTATGTTTGTGTGTGTGTGTATGTGTGTGTGTGTCCTAATCTCTTTTAAATATACATAGCCTGGTGGAGGTGAACATAGGTAAAGGCCAAGACATTAGAAGCGGTCCACAGACTGGGTGGACCACTTTAAGAGAGCACACTTTAAGGAAGAGACAACAGTGCAAAGTACTGAGGATGTGAGGGGCCAGTGGGAAATGGCGTGGGGTGCCAGGAGATGAGTGGAGCCAAGTGAAATGTTCGTGGAATCTCCATGTGAAGCTCCAGCTGCCTTTGTACCCAGTCCATTGCCTGCCTTTTCCTCTGTGCCTTTGATATCTTCCTTCTACTGGGTTGTTACGCACATACCCCAAATCCCAATTATTCCTATGGTTATACTCTGAATGCTCCATAGTTTATTGGTACACAGAATGGAAACAATGGAGTTTTATTCAATGACTTTATCTCTTCAGTTTTTGTTGTTGAATAACCTCTTGAATAGGCTGAACCCAGTCTTAAGACTTAAGACACTGGAGAAATCACAAAACTGGCCTGACCGTGGAGTAGCCCTCCACTGACTGGGCTCCTCTTGCTTTTCTATTCCATATGACCTGTTTTTCTCATTATTCCTTCATTAGCCAATTGTTTTCTTTTTGGTCTGTAACAACTGTACATATTTACTTTAACCTTTTTTAAAAGTCAGAGCCTTGGTGTATGGCTCTGGATGATCTCGTGCTCACTACTTAGCCCAAGTTGGACTTTAACTCCTAGCAATCCTCCTGTCTCAGTTTCTTTGGCTGTGAGTATGCACTCGTGTGTATGTGTGTATGTATACATGTGTGCATGTGTGTGTGTGTTGGTATGGATGTATTTGTGCATGTGTGCATATGTGGATGGGAGCATGTGCTTGTGTGTGTGTGAAGTTTTAGTCAGGATCTCACTCGGTACCCCAGAGTGGCCCAGAACTCACTTTACAGTCCAGACTAGTTTTGCACCAATGGAGGTCTTTCTGTCCTTTCTTCCACTCGCTGAGATTACAGACACACCCACTGTGTTCAGAGTATTGCATTTCTTTAAACTTTAATCTGATATTCTCTATTCTTCTCACTATAGCATACTTTCTCAATAAGGTTTGGACTTACTGAATTCCCAATAAGAAATATTTCTACAGTGCAGAGTAAATTAATCAGCATGATTATAACTGTAATGAAACAAAAATAACATTAATGAAGGAGGGCTGGTCACTGGCCTAACTCACTTTTTTTGCCCCTGTCAGTCTCTGTCCCATCTCTCAGAATTACCCTCCCTGAAGCTACCTTGGGTTCCAGGAACTACACTTCCAGTGAATAAGACTTTTAATGAAGGGGATCCAGATTACCAGAAGCAGTAGTAAGCCTTAAGAAGAGATCACCTCATAAGAGTGCCCCCCTCTTTTTTTAAAATTATTTTTCTTTATTAGATATTTTCTTCATTTACATTTCAAGTGTTATCCAGAAAGTTCCCCATACCCTCCCCCATCCCCGCCCTGCTCCCCTACCCACCCCCTCCCACATAATGGCCCTGGTGTTCCCCTGTACTGGGGCATATAAAGTCTTGATTGGGAGCAATTACCTCAGACAGGACTTAAGGCTGAACTCCTCATCAGAATAATCCACACATGGCATGGCATGTTACATTGTTCAAAAGATGCAATTTACCAGCATGTTTAAAGTTTAAGCAATGTTTAGAAATTAATTACCAAACTTTGTGCTGATTATTTAATTTTAAATTGTGAGGGTTTTCCAAGCCTTGTTATTTAGGTTTCGGCACAGGGAAGAGTGCCGATACAGCTTACGCTCACGCACAGGCAGTCTGGCCCAAGCACACACATTTACTCCTTATTTTCAACATCCTTGTGTGTGATGTCTTTAGCAAAATGGGTCTTGTCTCTATAGTCAATGGAGAGTTTTTACCAGTTGTGTTGAGGTTTCTGCCCTCTGTGCCAGGTGCTGGGGAAGAGGTCTTTTCTCCTTCCCCATGCCCTCTCGTCCCCACTCACGGGGAGCCTCTGTATCTGTCCTGGTCAGAGCTCCTTCCCCTCTTTCCTCCTGTCTCTCTGACTCGCTGACTCTGGCATTCAGAGGGATGGCCACATCTAATCTGTGGGTATTCCTGGGGCGAGGGCTTTTGCCTTGAAATTCCAAAGCATTAACATGTTTTAAGGAGAGAATGGAAGTTTTCTATGAATCCATTTATTTTGGCTAATTTGTCATTAGCCTGTCTCTTTCTGTCTGGTTGCCCATCTCACTGAAGACACTGACTTGAATATAAGTTAAAGGTACATGAAATTTTTCTTAAGGAAAAAAAGAGAAAATTCCAATTAATTTTCTTTAACTGTACATGATATATTTCAAAGTCTCATTATGAGTACCTACTATGAAAGAGCTCTGTGCGGTAGAGTACATGGTTCTCAGTGTATGGCAAGAGGTTTGATATGTTTTGCTTTTTCTCATTTACACAAAACATGCTGTTTAAACTAGCCTTTCTTTAAATAAATAAAAGGAAGGAAGAAAGAAATAAAGAAAAGAAAGCTGAAAGAAATAAAGTCAGTTAGGTCTATTTTAAATTTTTAGATTTTAACTTCCTTAATTTTTTTCAATAAAAAATTTAAAAGTCACAAATGAACAATATATTTCTGTTAAATAACTATAGTTGATAGATTTAAGTTTTCAAATTAATTTAATTAATGCTGCTAAGAACACAAAGACATTATGAATGCTTTATATAAAATCACCAACAGGAATAAGCTAAAGAACTAAAAATAAAAATATCGTTTGTTATATATGCATATACATATATATTTTATGGGTACCTATGCGTTGTAATGCTTTAGCATAATATTTCTTACTAGGTGACAGGATTAAACTGAAATTTAGGCTGGACAATTACAAAATCATTAGGCAAATATGTTGACTCCTTGATGGCCTTTAGAGGCCTAACATGGATAAAATCATTATTTCAATCAAAAAGAGTGAAGTCTACATAGTTAACATGAGACCCGTGGCTTAGTTTTTGCTTACAGTCATTCTCAGTACTGATTCAAATATCTGAGAAAAACTTTTCTTTGCAACAGATGGAAACCATCACAGAGAACCACAACTCATCAAAATGCAGAGTTCTGGAGCTCAGTCCCAGAGGATGCATCTGCTAAACACTTCTACACTGATGGCTCAGGGGACATTGCAGACGACGGGGCAGAAAGATGGCAAGGCCAGAGCATCAGAAGTGTGCTGTGAGACCATCCCCATGGTAATGCCACAGGCTGCACCCACAAAGTCTCACCTTACTATCACCCAGACAAGGATGACATCACTGGACATGCCAAAGTGGACGGAGGCAGCCTACAAGACCTCAACTTCACACAAAGAACTGCAGGCACGTAAGGGATGCTGAGAGCAGTAGAAATAGGCTTCCCCAGGGAAGAGCTCACCAACTAGTCATCCACTACCAAGTGGTCAGCCCCGAAAACAAACATACAAGTTAACACTATACTGACCAAACATACATATGTTGTATATATGTATTTAGAAAGATATATGCGTGTACATATAGGCATGCAATAACAGTGAAAAGAGTTCATGAATTTGAAAAACAGCAAGAACTGTAACGAGAGGGCTTGGGAGGGGGAAAAGGAAGGGAGAAATGGTATAACTATATTATGATCTCAATATAAAAGAGATAAGAAGTACATGAATATTCTATTTCCAACTACAATAAAAAAAAGGGTCTGTCTTTGTTCTTCTATGCTGGTTAGATAAGAAAGCACTTGATTATTCTAAGTCAAAAACACTAAAAACCAACACAAAATGCTTGCAAGAGAAGATACTCTGCTGCCATGGAGACTCAGAGCTACCCAAGGGCTCAGATCATCTTCTGGAGCGAGGAAGCTGGTTTCTGCTCAGAGTTTTCTTTTCAGCCATCAAATTCCCATGCTGGCCCCAGCCTTCTCCCCGTGCTGTGTTCTCTTCCAGTCTAGGGGTGGCTTCCAGTGTGGGCGGGTCCTCCATCCCCAAATTTCTTTGTGGCTTGTTTTTCTTAAGTTGTTTTTTATTTTAATTTTTTTAGATTTATAATTTAAAGATCTAAGATCTATCACTTGAATGAAAAAATGATTCCCCTTAACTCATACAAGACATATTCAAGTAGATAATGTAATTTAGATATGTTTTATTGCCATTATTCATATCAAATGTTAACAAATTCTTAGACAAGGTCTTTTTTTGTTGTTGTTGTTGTTGTTTTGTTTTTTTGAGACAGGGTTTCTCTGTGTAGCCCTGGCTGTCCTGGAACTCACTCTGTAGACCAGGCTGGCCTCGAACTCAGAAATCCGCCTGCCTCTGCCTCCCAAGTGCTGGGATTAAAGGCGTGCACCACCACGCCCAACTATGTTAACAAATTCTGACCTACACATTTCTTGAAAACATTCCCATTGAAGAGCCAAACACCTTGTTGAGAACTTCCCCTCTCAAGGCTTTGGGTATAGAAGCTGAGAATGCGAACATTAGGATCCACAAGGAACTGGTCTCTGTTTAATGAAGTTGATTATTTGATCTTGTTATTCAGTTGTTTAGTTCACATTGGAGAGTTTTCCACGCTAATTGCTCTCTGGGGAGGAACTTAAAAGCTGTGTATGAATTTTCTTAGGACATCATCCATGCAAATACCAAAGCAGTGCTTATAATAAATAAACTTTCTGTTTTCAGATATGAAGACAAACATCAAATTATCTTGTCCTTTGCTTTCTTAGACAATGTCATGCAGTGGGAATATAAGCGTTACTGAATGACATTTATTGGTGAAGCTTGTTCCTACATCAATCTTGGCTGAGAAGCTATTATTTTCAAGATTATTATTATTATCATAAAATATTGTCAGCATCAAAAGACATGTCATCTTTACCTTAACACTCATGCTGGCTGAGATGGTGACTTCTTTAGTTATTTGTATGGAATCCAGTCTTGTCATTTTCTGAATTACAGTTTCCTGTTTTCCTTATTATAGTCCCAGCAAGTATGTAACTTTCCCTTTCCTGAGCAATATATTATATTTGAACAATTCCTATTTAATTTGCTCTTTAAGCCCTTTCGTTGGGTGTGGTATTTTGATAACAAAATCTTTATTCTGCTTGTTTGAGATACAAATCACCTTTTACTTAGCATCTTACCAAGCGTGGTGGTTCATCCCTGCTAGCATTTGGAAAATGGAAACAAAAGGACCAGGAAAGACTTGACTTCATAGTGAGTTCAAAGCCTTCTGAATCAAAATACATGCATATATACATGCACACATACATACATGCAAATATACATGCACACATACATACACACATTATACATATATACATACATGCATACAGACAGACAAACTGAAGCATTATTTAGCATGCTTATTTGTGAAATGACTGTGATTTGGAGTTGAGCATCCTCTTGGTACTTCTCAGTTTACCAGGTGTGTACCACTGAGTGTGCACAGTGAAGGGACTCTCCCAGGCACGGGTAGGTCGCTTCCATCGCCAAGATGAGCCCCTCACTCACTGCTCTGCTGTACAGTGCAGTGGACTGACTCAGCACTGAAGCCCTATCAAGCCTGTCCTGGGTCTATGCTTTGGGTCCTTCCTCTATATATTACACCTAGTATTCTCAGATTAGCACATCATGCTGTCAGACACATTGATGAAACACAAAATTAAACAGAAAAGAACCGTATACCAAGGAAATCTTTTAGAAATGCCCACACTAGCAACACAATTAACTTTTTTAAACTATGTGATTCACATTTTTATCATGAAAAATAAACCAACCAACCAACCAAACAAACAAACAAAAACCAAAACCAACCAAACAAACAAAATCAAGGCCAGGCATGGTGGCACATGTCTTTTGTCCTGGCACAGAGTAGGTGGATCTTTTGAATTTGAGGCCAGCCTGGTCTTCGTAGTGAATTCCAAGCCAGCTGGAGCTACTCTGTAGGATGCCATCTCAAAACAGAAACAATAAATTAAAGCAAAATAAATCAAGCAAGCAGGAGAGATGAGGTAAATTGGAGTGTGTTAGAGTATCTGCCCTAGAATGAAAATGCTTCTTCTTTTTTCTCTCTTTTATTGGATATTTTATTTACATTTCAAATGCTATCCCCTTTCCTGGTTTCCCCTCCAGAAACCTCATATCCCATCCTCCTTCTCCTGCTTCTATGAGGTTCCGCCCCCGCTCACCCACCCATTCATGCCTCCCCGCTTTGGCATTCCCCTACACTGGGTCATCGCAGGACCTTCACAGGACCCAGAAACTCTCCTCCTATTGATGCCCAACAAGGCCATCCTCTGCTACATATGCGGCTGGAGCCATGAGTCACTCCATGTATACTCTTTGGTTGTTGGCTTAGTCCCTGGGAGTTCTGAGGGGTCTGGTTGGTTGATATTGCTTTTCTTCTTATGGGGTTGTAAACCCCTTCAGCTCCTTCAGCTCCTTTGGGCCTTTCTCTAACTCCTCCATTGGGAAGCCCGTGCTCAGTCCAATGGTTGGCTGTGAGCATATGCCTCTGTATTTGTCAGGGTCTGGCAGAGCCTCTCAGGAGACAGCCATCTCAGGCTCCTGTCAGCAAGCACTTCTTGGCATCCTCATTAGTGTCTGGGTTTGGTGACTATATATGGGATGGAGCCCCAGGTGGGGCAGTCTCTGGATGGCCTTTCCTTCAGTCTCTGCTCCACACTTTGTCTCCGTACTTCCTCCCATGAGTATTCTCCCTTCTAAGAAGGACTGAAGCACCCACACTTTGGTCTTCCTTCTTCTTGAGCATCATGTGGTCTGTGAATTGTATCTTGGGTATTTTGAGCTTTTGGGCTAATATCCACTTATCAGTGAGTGCATACCATGTGTGTTCTTTTGTGACTGGGTTACTTCGCTCAGGATGGTATTTTCTAGTTCCACCTATTTACCTAAGAATTTCATGAACTCATTGTTTTAATCTTTTTATTATACTGGTTGGATTTATTTGCATCCTTAGTTGGCTAGCTATGAAGAAGAGGAGGTGGGCCATGTGTGGAAAAGCTCGACATTCACCTGCCTTCCTCCTTTCTGTGCAGCAAACAGGGTATCCAAGGGCTGAGAACAGAGTCCTCAGATTCCCAGTGTCCTGTGCATTGTGGTAAGGTGTGGAAAGCTTTCTAACACAGTTCCCAGGCCATCATGTAGCACGCAAAGGGGGACATTGATGTTCAATGCGTTTTCAGTCACTCTTCCTTAGGGAAGCCCTCCTGACACTTCACAGACCCTTTGGACTCTACAGAACTTTTGCTGAGACAACCTGACTCTCTCTTGGTCTCTCTTATCATCTGGACAAGTACAATCGCTGCTTACAGCCTCCTCGTGGACATTCACAAGGACAGCAAACCTAGTGCGCCTGAACGAAGGTCCTCAACCTCATCTCTCTGCTCCCTTCCTCATCACTACAAAAGGAACATTATGAGCCACTTCTAAGGTTACCTGTCTCAGCAGATAATAGCAATGCCCGCAAGTCCTGTATACCAAACCCTAGACGCTGCTCTGCTCCGCCTACCCGGAGGCAGTCTTTGTTCCGCCTCCCTGGAGGCTGCTCACTGGATGGTCACCCAGCCTCAGCCAGCCTCCAGTATTTACTCAGGTTTCAGTCCCCATTGTATCTGTTTCCCCATCTGTCCTTTCACTAGTCCACCTAAACCTGGTCAAACGTTTGTTAGGAATGGCCAGAGTCCCCAAGAGGATTTTCCTACCACAAAGCCAGTTCAATCCACTCTTCATTTTGGGCTGAAATGCAAGTTCTCACCATGACTGCTTGTCTGAACTTCTTGTTTGTGCCTTTTAAGATCCAGATGGAAATCTCTAATTAGAAATACAGTGGCTTGGCCGAGCGTGATGGTGCATGCCTTTAATCCTAGCACTTGGGAGGCAGAGGCAGGAGGATTTCAGAGTTCGAGGCTAGCCTGGTCTTCTGAGGATTTCAGAGTTTGAGGCTAGCCTGGTCTTCTGAGTGAATTCCTGGACAGCCAGGGCTATACAGAGAAACCCTGTCTCAAAACAAAACAAAGCAAAACAAAACAAAACAAGGAAAGGAAAGGAAAGGAAAGGAAAGAAAAGAAAAGAAAAGAAAAGAAAAGAAAAGAAAGAGAAAGAGAAAGAGAAAGAGAAAGAGAAAGAGAAAGAGAAAGAAATACAGTGGCCGCCTGCGATCTTGCCTCTGCTGACCTTGTAGGCCTGGGTTGGTTCTGGCCCCTCCCCTTGCTTCACAGATTTCTGCCTGTCTAGAACTGTTATAAAAAGCACCCGCAATCTCTGCCTGGAATGTTTCTCTGCCTGAGCACTTCCCACTCCTTCACCCCACCATCACCCTCCTTCATTTCCAGAAAACATGGGACTTCCTCAGTACACTCTTCTTCTGCCTAATTTCATTTACAACAACTCCAGCTATAAAGTTTACGGCATCGGCATCTTTGGTTGGACATCGTCTACCCTTGAAGACCCGTGTTGCTCCGGAAATCTGGGGGTTTATTTACCAACTAACATGCCACGAACATGGTATGAACATATGGTAGAAATAGTTGATATGAAGAACGTTTAAATAAATGAATAGCTTTACATTTTGCTCCATTCATCCTGTGGTTCTCAACTTTAGAAATAAAATAAAACCATCACAATTATTACATAAAAAGAAATAATGAATTTCAATTTTATTTATTTCTGCTAGTTGGATATTTTACTATAAGCAAATTGTGTGATATTTGGAATAGTTTGTAGCCATGCATGTTTTACCATCTCATGCATACATTTTATATAATTAAAATTAAGTTTTGAGCCGGGCGTGGTGGCACACGCCTTTAATCCCAGCACTCGGGAGGCAGAGGCAGGCGGATTTCTGAGTTCGAAGCCAGCCTGGTCTACAAAGTGAGTTCCAGGACAGCCAGGGCTATATAGAGAAACCCTGTCTCAAAAAAAAAAAAAAAAAATTAAGTTTTGAAATGGCAGCAATAAAGTAACAAACAAGAAGCAATTAAAATTATTAACTGTAGCTTGAGTTTATTAGCATGAAAAATATTTATAAAAACATAAAATATTAGTTAGAGATGGCACTGCAGCTGTTACATACTTTAACGCCTACTAAGTGTAGGAGTTTTGAACTTACAGAGATAATACAAAGCTCACTTTATGTTTCTTCTTCACATTATTGGAAAATATTTTGAAGTCAGTATTTTGTATAAAAATGTCTAGATGTATAATTCTAATAAATTTATCTGCCCAATTTTACTGTTTATTTTCTTTTTGGTTTGGATACAAACCAGCAGGGATCTGAACTTAGCTCTTTCCTCCTGGGATTCAAGAACACACTATTCAAATTGAGTCGGCATATCCATATGTAAATGGAGTGTTCATGCAGAGGGCGTGAATGTTCATTTTGGCTTCAGTCCTTGACACTGGACACATACCAAGACTTCTTTAGTGTTGTTACTCTTAATTATTAGTTCTGGTAAAAATTAAGGAATAGTGTTATTCTTGTTTGAAATTCCTCAGACCAACCAGTCATTTCAAAATAAAATTTAAGATTTGATCAACGACCATTTTAAGTATGAAAGTTAAAATTTAATTTCTAGGCCAGGGAGATGGACTCAGGTACAAGAAATAGAATTCAATCTCCCCCACCCCCCACCCTAATTTCTTTCCTACTTCAATGCCAGGAAGGCGTGCCAGCCTGCCTGTGAGACTGCTTATCATAAGGTGGAGCCAGGAATGTCCTGAGAATGCTGAGTAGGTAGCCTCACCTGGGCAGTGGTCTCTGTGTGCAACTGAGAGACCCTGTCTCAATAAACAGGGCAGAGAGCAATGGGAGAAACTTGGGACATCAACCCTGGGCTTCCCTGTGCTGATTCATTTAAATCACTAACTTGACACAGTCTAGAATCATCTAGGAAGAGGGATCACCTATCTCAGGCTGACTTGTGGGTGTCTTGGGGAATCGTCTTGATGACCTTAACTGATGTGGGAAGCCACAACCTAAGTGTGGGTGACACCTTCTAGTGGTGATCCAGATGAAGGAACATGGAGGAAGGAAGGCCTTTTGACATTTTGCTTCCCTGAGTTTCATTTTCACTGTGAGTTCATTGCTGCTACTGCTGACGATGGTGACAACGATGACAGTGCTGCTGCTGCCGCTGCTGCTGATTCCATCACTGCTGTCAGAAACAGCTTCTTCAGGCCTCCATCATAGTCCAAAAGCCAATGGCGCTCCAGGAATCCTTACTGTGATTTTTGTCGAGGCAGCCAGCTTTATATTGTAAGCAGTTACTGGGTTCTAAGCCTCTTCCTAATGAGCCAGGCATCGCTGGACTCCTTTAAATATAATATGCAAGCCAATCTAACAGGTTTTTTCTTCAGGATATATTCATGCTACTAGTCTGCTTCTCCAGCGTACCCTGATTAACGCAAGGTAGAGTGTAGGAAAGCATGGTGTGTTTTTCAGGAGAGAGTCTAAATTTAAAAGTGCGGATTGTCAAGTCTCTTCTACTACCATCTACTTTCTTTTCTCCAAATGTTTGTTACACACACAAGCTGCTGCCCTGCTGGTGGCCAACCACGCGTTGAGCACTCAGATATGACTGCACAGTGGTGGAGTACTGTGGCTAGAGCACCTGTCATAGGCATAGAAAATGTAACACGGCTTTCTTACAGGGTCCAAACAATAAAATTCCAGCAAATATGTATCGTGTGTAAATTATTTTACATTACTTATCTGACCCCACATAGTCCTCATAGTAATACAAGAGGTCATTTATTTTCAAAACCTGACCCTAGGTTTCCCAAAATAGTAATTTGTCAAAAGTTATCACCCACTGTGACTTAAAACATGAGTAGCCCAAAATTCTCACATGATCTATTTGATATAGAATCCATTAATCCTTTAGTAAAATATACCTGAATTTAGTGTTTGTCACATTACTTTCTGATACATATGATATCTATGTATATGTATGTGT
>LR749625.1:1594561-1605715 GCA_902729485.2 Mus minutoides | reverse complement strand
CATTATAGCTACTGCACATTCTAAGTTAAGTGGATTATTGCTTTGTTTTTTCAAAAAATGGCCTCTTCAGAGTGGATCATAAAATTAGTCTTAATTTTTTCTTTATTACATTTATTTAGTCTGTTTTTGAACCAGTAAGCTTAGAGGTCATCAAGCAGAATAAGTATAAAAATGAGCAACAAGAAAATCTCCAAACCAAAAATAAAAAACAAATACTCACCCAAAACAATGCACTCACTTGCACAGAGTTACATTTGCTGAAGTCAAAGATAAAAAAATATACTTGAGAAAACAGTTCATGGGGGCAGAAAATACTTTACCAACACAGAGGCAAAGGAACGTGTTTTTCTCTTTCTAGTTGTATGGTTTTGGATAAAGCTGGTGAACTTTTGAGGCACAATTTACTAATTTGTACAGCAGTCAAGCCTTGCCCACAGCACCGTATGCTGTCGGTAAGGTAAAATGTGTATGGCAGATGTTTAAAGGCTTGGGTTGGGTTTTGAGTTCTCAAATTATCTTTTAGTTTTCTTTGACTCGAAGAATAAACGTTTCTGGCAGAATAAGGCCAAGAGAATGAGGCAGGTAGCAAGGCCTCATATCTAAAATCCATTCCACTTGCATGAAATATCCTTTCATGATTTGAGATAAATATGCCGAGGAAAACACTCAAAGGCCATAGGTAAGTGAGCAGATTGTATCAGCCATTTGTGAATAGATGCCATTTCATGAAGAGTGAGTGATTCCTGCTCTTTCTAGAGAACACACCAGCCAATGTCTATGCTCTGTGCAACCGGATTAGACTTAGCCATCAAGATTTAGTAAACAGTCACTGAACTTAGGATTTGGACTTTCTATAAGTGTGAAGAAAGTAAAAGACCCAAAGACAGCTGTGGTCAAGTGTCAGGAGTAGTGAAAACACCACTGGAGTCATCTGCAGGATGAGGGCCACACTACACAACATGCCTGTCCGAGGGCAGCCAAAGTGTGACGCCTTTGCTTTAAACACAGACCCAGTGCTGAGCATCAAGTGATCCTCGGGCTGATGATATGAAGAGAGGCAGTACTCAGTAAAGGTCATGAGTTCACTGGAGAAACGAAAGAAAGCTGGTGATATGAGCGACCAGGGACAGAGCCAGCAGAATGTGCTTGAAAGATGAAGGTTAGGAGTGTGATTGTGTGGGGCTGAGAGTCGGTGCTAAGAGATGAAGGAGGAAATGAAAGGGCATGACCATGTTGGGAGGCTTAGAAAGCCAGGCTGTGAACAAAGGCCATAGACCAGTCCCTTTGCTCATGCAGGGCCAGCAAGCACTCTCCAGGCTCAAGAGCCCTTGAAAGCACCATTCTGTCAGGCCAGGCTCAGCATCAAATGGACCGGCCCTGCTCTCTTCCACTTGAGTAGGTGCCACTTCTTGAAAGCTCAATTTTCTTGCTTCCATTCTTGAACTTTCAACATTGTTTTAACAAACACATGCTTGTGCTTCCTTTATTTCCAGCAACAACTCTACCTTGAGCCCAAACAGATTTTTACTGATTCATCTCACTTGTATTACAAAGAGAACATCTTTTTTAACTCTCAGCCACACCCCCCAACAAACCAATAAAAAATGGTGAGACATGTTGTTTCTGAGGCTGGGGAATGCTGTCATTCAAAGACAAAACAAAACTGGACAGCAGTCTCATAAATTGAAACACTTTTATTCAGAACACAAGGCTGGTATTCTTAAGCTCCTTCAGCAAAAATTTCTACCAACTTTCGCGTTCTGCACATGTGCCTGTATAATATCTTCATGGCATATTGGTGGTACATGCCCACTGTATCATCTTCAGTTGAGGGAGACAGTATCTAGGCTTTGAGTTTCTACCTCATGTTAGCTCTCTAAGGATGCTCTGCAAGTGGAAGGTATGACTTTGGTGATATCCCTTACTGTAGAATTACTGATTTTCCTGAGAGCATTTTCACTATCTTGGTAATCTTGCAATGATGTTTTGTGACTAGACTATGTGAAATTTTTGTTTTGCTAGCCATTGATTTCAGAAGAATTTTTTTTATATATAAAGTATTTTATAACTGATTCTACGTTCTCTTTTTATTTCCTGTGGTAGGCGATACTTTTGAGTTAATGCACAAGTCCTCTGTGGCCTTTTTTTTTTAGGTAGAACAATAAATAACAGAGTAACAAAGTCTAGAAGAAAAATCTGAACCCCCCACCTCTCTCTCTCTCTCTCTCTCTCTCTCTCTCTCTCTCTCTCTCTCTCTCTCTCTTTTTGTTTTTTTGAGACAGGGTTTCTATGTGTAGTCCTGGCTATCCTGGTACTCACTCTGTAGACCAGGCTGGCCTTGAACTCAGAAATCCACCTGCCTCAGCCTCCCAAGTGCTGGGATTAAAGGTGTGTGCCACCACTGTCCGGCGCTCTCTCGTTTTCTTATACATTCAAAAGCACCTGGAGTGTATTCCACTATTGTCAGTGACTTGTTCAATACAACCAGACTAACTTTCCCTACAGCAGTACCATTTGGTCATGGAGACTGGCTCAAGAGTAGGACCCCCTAACTGAGTGTGCATTTGAGCCACTCTATTTTCTTATGATCATTCAAGTTCTACTGTATAATTCATTATAGATGTTGCAAGAGCAGGAAGTCTCTTCCTTAACACAGACCTAGGATTCCTTGAAGCTTGTTGGAAATGCACTCTGGGCCCCACTGCAGGTCCACTGTGTCAGTCAGACTTTCACAGCTGTGACAAATACACAAGGGAAACGACTTGACAACAGACTGATCTAGGCTCACAGTTTCAGTGCGGTCGCTTGTGTCTCTGTTACAGGCTTATGATAAGAACATTATATTGTCAGAATCGTGTGATGGAGGTGGGTGTTTACTTCATGGCTGTCAGGAAGCAGAGAGAAGGTAACAGAAAGAGACCAAAGGCCAAGATATTCTCAAAGGCACACACTCTTCTTCCAATGAGGTCCTACCTTCCACAGTCTCACCATATCTCAATAGTCTCTAATTTTTAATTTATAAAAGAATTAAACTGTTTATTATGTTATAGTTCTCATGACCTAATCATCTTTGGATATGCTTTCATAGACAGACCAAGATTTATGTGGCAATAATGCCCTAGGTATCACTCAATCCAAGCAGGTTGAAAAATCCAGATCAACTGTAATCACTGAATCTGTGAATATTTTAATAAATAAATATTTAATAAATAATATTTAATATTTTAATAGGTAGTTTGCACAGAAATTTTGGAAACATCATACTGAAAAATCACATGAAATCAGTGATATAATGCCAAAACTGGAAGAAGCATAATTACTACTCTGTGATGGTTTGAATATGTTTGGCCCAAGGAGTGGTTCTATTCGGAGGTGTGGCCTTGTTGGAGAAAGTGTGTCACTATGGGAGTGGGCTTTGAGACCCTTTTCCTAGCTGTCTGGGAGACAGGCTTCTGACTTCCTTTGATGAAGATGTAGAACACTCAGCTCCTCCAATGCTATGTTTGCCTGAATTCGGCCATGTTTCCACCTTGATGATAATGGACTGAATCTCTGAACCCATAATCCAGCCCCAATGAAATATTGTCCTTATAAGAGTTCAGGGTCATGGTGTCTGTTCACAGCAATGGAAACCATAACTAAGACATGTGACTTGGTTGACTCACTATAAATTTATGGAGTAGTAGTTGTAGGGTGGAAAATAGGTGTTATTCGGGGGGAAATGCTAATCCATTGCTTTGATAAATAACGAATCAAAAAGTGTATTTTAAAGGATTCAAGATGTGTTGGTTATACTTTATAGTTTAAATCTCTACTACAACATTTCCCAGAGAGTCAGAGACTTCTGCCATTGAGAGTGTCAAGGGATTGAAAGTCTATGGGACATTGTTTAGAATAGGGGTTAACAAAAATGTGCTGTATACTGAGACAATTTAACCAGCTGTGGCTTTCTATACTGACCATGAACCGAGAGCAGCTTTTGTACACATTAAGTGGCACTAATAAATATTTTATGAAATATAAGTTACATAAAATTCAAACTTCAATCTAAAGACATCAAATTTTGGGGGAACACAATCAAAATTTTTAGCTTACATGTCATCTAAGGCTGCCATCATATCCTAACAGCAGAGTTGAGCAGTTGAGATGGTAGTTACATGGCTTTCTAAGACAAAAATTATTATCTAGCAAAAAATGTATACATACCCACTGAGACCCTGCTGCTGATATGACATTGATTCTTCCTGTCGAAAACTGATATCAACATTATTATTTCTTTTTTCTGTCAGTGCAGGTAAATAATTATAATAACATTCCAGAGTAATCAATGCATTTTTTCCTTATAGATGCTTTATAGGCAATATAAAAATTATGCAAGAGTAGTTTTAACAAAATACAATAAAATTCTTCTTCTAAGGATAATTATATTGATTTTTAGAGTTCAAGAGTTATAAAATTAAACTTGACAGCAAATTTATACAATATCCTGCTATTACAGTTTTTGCTAAGTGTAATTTCAGCTGGATAATCTATAATGCCACTTCTTTTTTTATTAGATATTTTCTTCATTTACATTTCAAATGCTATCCCAAAAGTCCCCTATACCCTCCCCCTGCCCTGCTCTCCTACCCACCCACTCCCACTTCTTGGCCATGGCATTCCCCTGTACTGGGTCATATAAAGTTTGCTAGACCAAGGGGCCTCTCTTCCCAATGATGGCCAACTAGGCCATCTTCTGCTACATATGCAGCTAAAAACACAAGCTCTGGGGGTACTGGTTAGTTTATATTGTTGTTCCACCTATAGGGTTGCAGACCCCTTTGGCTCTTGGGTACTTTCTCTAGCTCCTACATTGGGGGCCCTGTGTTCCATCCTATAGATGACTGTGAGCTTCCACTTTTGTATTTGCCAGGTACTGGCATAGCCTCACAAGAGACAGCTATATCAGGGTCCTGTCAACAAAATCTCCCTGGCATATGCAATAGTGTCTGTGCTTGGTGGCTGATTATGGGATGGATCCACAGGTGGGGTAGTCTCTGGAGGGTCCATCCTTTCATCTTAGCTCCAAACTTTGCTTCTGTAACTCCTTCTATGGGTATTTTGTTCCCTATCCTAAGGAGGAATGAAATATCCAAAAGTTGGTCTTCCTTCTTCTTGATTTTCTTGTGTTTTGCAATTGTATCTTGGGTATTCTAACTGTCTGGGCTAATATCTACTTCTCAGTGAGTGCATATAAAGTGACTTCTTTCTTCTGTGTAAATGTACCATATTTTCTGTATCCATTCCTCTGTTGAGGGACATCTGGGTTCTTTCCAGCTTCTGGCTATTATAAATAGGACTGCTATGAACATAGTGGAGCATGTGTCCTTATTACCAGTTGGAACATCTTCTGGGTATATGCCCAGGAGAGGTATTGCTGGATCCACAAGTAGTACTATGTCTAGTTTTCTGAGGAACCACCAGACTGACTTCTAGAGTGGTTGTACCAGCTTGCAATCCCACCAGCAATGGAGGAGTGTTCCTTTTTCTCCACATCCTTGCCAGCATCTGCTGTCACCTGAATTTTTGATCCTAGCCATTCTGACTGGTGTGAGGTGGAATCTCAGGCTTGTTTTGATTTGCATTTCCCTGATGATTAAGGATGTTGAACATTTTTTTCAAGTCCTCCTCAGCCCTTTGGTATTCCTTAGTTAAGAATTCTTTGTTTAGCTCTGTACCCCATTTTTAATGTTTTTTTTTTTAATTTCTGGAGTTCAGCTTCTTGAGCTCTTTGTATATATTGGATATTAGTCCCCTATCAGATTTAGGATTGGTAAAAATTGTTTCACAATCTGTTGGTGGCCTTTTTGTCTTATTGACAGTATCTTTTGCCCTACAGAAGCTTTGCAATTTTATGAGGTCCTATTTGTCAATTCTAGCTCTTACAGCACAGGCCATTGCTGTTCTGTTTAGTATAATGCCACTTCTTAATACTTTTGATCTCAAGAGACTATCATGCTCTTAAAAATTGTTCAAAATCAAAAGAGCTCTTATTTTTGTGGGTTATATGCATGATTATTTTTGATAATTGAAATAGAGAACTTCTGAAGATATATAATAATTAATGCTTTCAGAATAAAGATCCCTTTCATATTAATATTAATAATGTGTTTTGTGATGAATAGCTTTATTCTGAGTGATATTGTTCCTGTTTCTTGGCAAATCTCTGAAAGGTCTGAAGACCTCCAGAGTTCTCTGTTTCATGCATTGAAAACTGTTCTTCTGTTACTGAAACATATGACTAATCTAATACTGCATAACACACACACACACACACACACACACACACACACACATTCACACATGTTCAGCATTTGAATGGTAAAACAATAGTTTTCAATAAATAAAAATAGGTTGCAAAATTTTACATGCAAGCATCCAGATTATTTGTTAATTCAACTGACTTGTACTAATAGTATTACTGAAGCCAGGTTTTGGAAGGTTGATAATTCTATGTGAAATGTCCTTGTCCTTGTCCAGCCTGAATGACAGGGCACAATCTCTTCTTGATTTGTAACTGTGTAGGAACTTCCTTACCTAATAGTGGAGTGGTATTTGGGATTTCTTTCAACCCTGAGCTAGTCCTGTGCTCAGAGTCTAGGATCCTATCCTAGACAGGGGTGGTAGCAAAGTGACTTTGCATTTATGAATTCAGAAAACTGTTCAACATATTATCCTCTTGCTCTGTGCTGATATAGTCCTGGCTTGAATTTTGTGGTTTCTGCACTTCCTGTATTTTTTTTTCAGCCTCTTAAAACTCAAACTAGGTTACTTAGAGAAACATACTTTATTGGCTCATATAATCTGGGTAGACATGGCCTGGCTTGGTCAGGTCTTTGTCTTTCAACTTGGCATTTGGTTTTGATATAATTTCCAGGTAAACCAATCCTTCTCATGTGGTAAAATATAGCAACTGGCCTGTATAGACTTTGTAGAATAAAAATATATCTACATTGTCAGCTGTAGTCCTTCAAGGGTTAAAGGATGTTAACTGGTTATCCAGGGTCACATGACTATCTTTAATAGATAAGGGAAATTCTTAGTTGAAAGCTATATAGAATTATATGGGAGGGACTTGAGTTTGTTGGGGTGATTCAAGGAAGATTGTGAGGGAAAAAATTTGCCTTGCATTTCTTGATTCTGGGTGATATGAGACGAAGACGGAGTTTATTAGGAACCCTCATAATTTTCAACTTTTTTCTATTTGAGACAAGGTCTATCTCTGTCTCATTGGCTGGCCTGGAACTTGCTATGTAATCCAGACTGGCCTTGAACTGACAAAGATCTGCAGGCTTCTGCCTCCTCAGTGCTGGGATTAAAGGCATGAGTCACCGTCACCGTGCTCGGCCTATTTTCAACTTTTAATTATTACTGGGAGTCAATTTGCTATAATAGTTAATTGTTTTGAAGGGAACTAATAAATGGACTCCAAACTCTAGTCAAGATGCAAAGTTTTGGAACACTCATTCTGTACATCAACCTTTCCACTACTCAACACAGCTTCCCCTTTGTTTTGATCCTTTGGAATCTGACCTTCTCTTCCACTTTCTCCCCAAGGCATCAATCAGTAAGCAGTGGGGCAGAGTCTTTCTCAGCCTAATTTTTTTCTCTATCCTACACATGCTATCACTCTGTCGAATATCCCGATTACCAAATAAGCCCTAAATATGTTCATTCACCCTCCAAATATTTATCAATAATCATTGTTCTAGATCAATGGTTCTCAACTTGTGGACTGAGACTTTTAGGGACTGAAAAACCCTTTCACAGGGGTGGTATATCATAATCTGCATATCAGATATTTATACTATGACTCATAACTGTATCAAAATCAAAGTTAGGTAATAGCAATGAAATAATTTCACGATTGGGAGTTACCACAACTTGAGGAACCATATTAAAGGGTTGCAGCATTAGGAAGTTTGAGAACTACTGATCTAGATAATAAGAATCCACAGAGAATCAAGTTCTAGACCTCATACAGTTAGGTTCCTAGTGCTGGAGACAAATAAATAATTGTGTGTGATGTCATACAGCAGCCCAAGGATGGAGAGAAAGGGCTGTGACAGTGAGTGGACATGTGTTAGCGCTCACATGTGTATGCACAGCCACATATGTGTGGCTGAAGACCAAAAAACAAAGTTGTCTGTCTTCCCTGATTATTCTCCACAGTTTTTGAAGATACGGGTCTCTTGGTGAACCTGAAGTTCACTGATGTGGTTCCACTTCACTGCTTGACCAGATGAATCCCAAGGAACTTCTTGTGTTCACTAGTGATCACCACTAGAAATAAAAAGTAAACTTATTAAAAATACCCATATTTTGACACTGGAGGTGTAGATCTAATTCCAAAGCTTTATACTTTATGGGAGTTATTTTACTGACACCATTCCCCAACAGTTACATAGATGTGATTAGGCCTGATGTAGAGTGATTAGGCCTGATATCTTTGAGTAAGGGATCTCAAAGAATCGAGGGGGCAAGACAGGGGAGTATTAATGAGAAGGGCAGCTGAGACAGAGAGAAGAACCAAGACTCTGAAATATAGCCTATCTATAGTGGAGAGGGTACAGAGGGGGAAATTATTATTATTTGGGGGTGTGGGTTCAGACAGCAAAGGATAGTATCAGAGAGGTAGACATAAACAATTTATTCAGAAAAATAAGGGAAATGCCAATTATTCGATTGTGTATTACTGGTTTCTGAAGGACACACAAATCAAAGGGGCTTGCCATCATCTGTACCATCTACGAATGATTGTGCAATTGTACAAGCCCAAGTTAGTCATTTTTTTTAATTCAATATTGTTAGGCAGCCATGTTACTTAGTGTCAGAGCCAGCGTTAAGAGCTATGAAAAAGGAAAAGCTGTATAGTTTTCTGTGCCTCAAGACTACGTGTGAGAAAATCAGACAGAACAGGGAGGAAAGGGGTGTTACAGGGGTGGAGGTGGGGTTTATTGGGTGCTAGGTGTGAGGTCATAAGTTGACAATGTCACTTTCCCTCGAAGATGGTTTTCCAAGCCCTAGAGGGAAGCTTACCATTCACTGGCCTGTTGCTACAAATTTTTAAATTAATTGTTTTACCAGAAATTGAGCTTGTGTGGAAAGTATCCATCTTTTGTTTCAGAAGAGTTTAAACATGTTTAATTCTCATGTCACATCCATTTCCGAAGCTCCCGGTCATACATTCTGGGCAGCAATTAATGTTTTAAATTTGAAGTGGGACCAAAAAAACGTGACTCGAAGGGGAAGCAAAGGTGACAAGGCACAGAACAACATGGTGCAGTAGGCGACACCCAGCGTGACCCTTCCTGGGGTTAACCCGACACAGACTCAGCATAACGGAAACCAATTAGAAAAGCAAACCACATTCTCTTCTCTTCAGTGCACATCAGGATGAAATAAGGCTCATGTGATATGCAGAGAACATTTCTCAAGTTGGCTTCCTCTGTGCTGAAATGAGGAAGACTGAGTGAGCTGCCTGCATAACGAGCTGTGGGATCAGAGGGGACGCAGGGCTGCGCTGGGGCCTCTGACTCCACACAGCTGCAGCCAGCTGGCACCTCCCTGCCCAAGGCGCTTTCATGTGCCTGGCCCTCAGAACAAGAGAGGAAACCTGGGCAGATGTTCCTAACCTTCCCCACCCCCTTCCCGTCCTTCTCCTTCAAACTTGTTTACATTCCTCCTCACACAGCCTGTGCGGGTTGTGAGAGCTGGTTACATGGCATAACTCTGGAGTGCCATGTTGCCTTTCAAGGGCAGGAAAAGGCTGTATGCTAAGCTGCCAAGTCAATCCCCTGCCAAAACCGTCCAAGCTGATGAGAAGGGTTGTAAATCTGAACGGATGAGGTATGGAGGACAAGAATCCCCTGGGGGCTGCAATCAGTGGGTAGCAATGGGGTTTTCACTTGTATTAAAAAAAAAACAGGGTAATAAATATGTAAGAATTTTGATAGCAATTTTCTTATGAATTCTTATGAATTTCAGTCTGCCACTCTACTGGCTAAGATAACAAAAGCTGGGCAATTCTTTGTGCAGTGGGAATCATCATTAAATCGCTATTTGATATATGAATTACAATAAGCTGGTAAACATCAGATTACAGATATGAACAGGAAAGGGGTCACTACTGACTGCCTTGACCTAGTTCTCAGAGATGATCAAGGTTAGAAAATCCTGTGCATTCTGATGTGCTTCGATTCTGGTCACATCACTGTGTCAGGCTAGTAGTCTTGATCCACTCAGTTAATGGGCATCAACTAGTTTAATTTCTAGAGGTGTCCTTTCCCTTTAACTTCGTGCTTAGTCACGACTCCTTGGATGGTTGAACTACCCTTTCACAGGAGTCCTAAGACCACTGGAAAACACACATAGTTACATTATGATTTGCAACAGTAATAAATTATAAAGTAGCAGTGAAAATAATTCTAGGGTTGGGTCACCACACCATGAGGAACTGTATTTAACAGTAGCAGCATTAGAAAGGCTGAGAACCACTGTTTTAGAAGCTAAGATTCATAAGCATTTGCATTAAAGTCTTGTCAGAACAAAATGGGCTTTTAAAAAATTAACTCTTTTGAGTCTTTGAACTTTTTTTCAGGGCAGAAAGTCATTTAGCTTTAGAAACTTTCCTGTTTTGTAACTGAAATCTAATTCTTAAAGGGCTCCTAAGTAAGAATTCATTAGATATACCTGATCAGAAAATGGGAGAAGAATTAATATCTTTGTCAAATCTCCACAGTGTGAAAAATAAGACAAAAAACATTTTCAGCATAATTTTTACTAGACATATTTTCTATATGTACTTATTAAAAGGTATATTTTTCTTATAGATCAAACTTGACATTAGTGTTTTATTAAAGTAATTTTTAATAAAGACAATTACAATGACTAAAAATTGAAATTCAACTCATAATTGTTGGGGTCCACTGCCCGCAGTGGACTGGGTTCCTGGAGGATTGGCCCGAAGCTGAAATGAAACTAAGGGAGTGGGGGAAGAAAGAAGGTCTCCGAGGCTACATGGTTGCTTCTGCTTAGAACGACCCTTTAATGGTGGACAAGCATTTGGGGATAAAGGAAGGGAAACCCCGCCCCCAGTCTTCTGCGCAGGCGTTC
>LR749625.1:1572951-1593617 GCA_902729485.2 Mus minutoides | reverse complement strand
TCAGGGGTCCTGGACCACAGAGCTCAGGAGTCAGGGGTCCTGGACCACAGAGCTCAGGAGTCAGGGGTCCTGGACCACAGAGCTCAGGAGTCAGGGGTCTTGGAACCACAGAGCTCAGGAGTCAGGGGTCCTGGAACCACAGAGCTCAGGAGTCAGGGGTCCTGGACCACAGAGCTCACGATTCAGGGGTCCTGAACCACAGAGGCTTTTGCTATTCTTCTTGCTTGCTCATCAGAATGAACTGCTAAGACCCTGTTGGAAAAAAAAAAGCTATCTATATTGCAATCCTGATCAAATCATCAATGGTGTTCCTCACAAGTGATGGAGGCTTGAATGAGAACAGTCCCCAGAGGCTCATATATTTGAATGCTTGGTTTCCAGTTGGTAGAGCTGGTTGCAAAAGATTAAGAGTATGGTTGTGTTGGAGGAAGTGTGTCATGGGTGTGGGGTATGGACTTGAGGTTCCAGTAGCTCTCACCATTCCCAATTTGCTCTCTGTCTTTGCCTCATGGCTGCGGATCAAAACGTAAACTCTTTCGTGACATGCCTGCCTTCCTGCTGTTCACACCCACCAGGATGACCGTGACCTCATCCTCTGAACTATAAACACCAAATAAACTCTTTGTTGGTGACCCTTCACATTTATTGTAGTAATTGTCACTCTTGGAGAACACACATTCAGGCATATAGTGGGATTAGGGACCATTGGCTGCTCACCCCAGACGAGCTTGTGTTTCTTCATAGGGAAGTGTTGTAAAAAACTGCAGAGGCCAGTTAGAGTTTCATTCTGACAGGGGGCATACGTCACCACTGCAATGACAGTCATAACCAATCTTGAGTATGTTCCCAGAAGATGGGTAGTGTGGGGTAAGACAAATTACTCACCAATTTGGTAGTGATTTCTTCACTTCAGTCTTTAGGATATGTCTACCCTCTACTTTAGGAATGAGGGGGCTCTGGGTCAAATTTCAACTGTATTGGAGAGATGGCTCTGCTGTCAAGGGAGCTCACTGCCCTTTCAGATGACACTTTTAGGTTCCCAGCAGCCATGTGGTGGCTCATAGCCACCTGGGACTATGCTCGTGGGCACCTGCACACACATTGTACACGTAAACTCTCTCTCTCTCTCTCTCTCTCTCTCTCTCTCTGACACACACACAGAGGGAGAACACATTCATGAAGAAAAAGTTCAAGGCATTAAATTACTTGAATTCAAAATATCCTAAAAGCTGTATATTAAAGCAACATGACCTGAAAACAGACATAGGACCAAAGAGGAGACAGACCAGAGAGCCCAGGAGTGAAAGAGAATCTTTGATTAAGAAAACACACTGGAAATTAGACAATATTTTCAATAAGCAGTGCTTAAGAATTGGGAACCAGATCACTGTTCTTCACCAGTTGTAAAAAATCAACTAAAAATTCGTTAAACATCAAGAAAGACAACAGGGCATGTGTTCTACCAATTCAAAGCAATATGTTGTTTTAATTCTTGGTGAGAACCATATAGTAATACAATGAAATAAAGGAGGTACACCTGGGAACAATGAAGTTGAAGGACCCTGTCCCTGTACCTGACTTCAGAGACCTGGTAGGAAAATGGCATAGACACAAAAACAGATGTGGACCAGAGAAACTCAATATGGGACTTGAAACAAACTCACCAATTACAGGTTTGTTTGTTTATTTATTTATTTATTTATTTATTTATTTATTTATTTATTTTAACAACAGTGCCAAAGATAGGCATTGGATACAACACTATTGTACTAGCCCTCCAATGGTACTAGGAAAATTAAATTAGTTATATGTAGAAGAGTGAAACTAGTGTCTTATTTCTCATCTGATACACAAATCAATTCAGAAAGAACCAAAGACCTTGAAGTAATAACTAAAAAGTGAAACTGGGGCAAAATCTTCACAGTAGACTTACAAGCAAGTCCTGTAAAAGACTCCAGTCGCTCAGAAAATAAAGCAAGGTTTGAAAACATGACTGCATAAAATCTAGATGTTTCCACGAAAGTAAACAATTTACCGTGCAAAGAAACGATGATAGGATGGGAGACAAATCATTTCCAATTGTACATCTGATAGGGAGTTAATATCTATAATCTATTAGGAATTCAAAAAAATTAAACACCAGATCCTCTATCCATATGCATCATGGAGGCAAGTGGTTTGAATACAAAGTTCTCTACAGAGGACACACAAGAGACTGGAGACTCGGCTCAGTGTGAAAACACACTCCCGCAATTGTGAGGGCCTGGATTAGCTCTGAGCGCCCACATAAGCAAGCAAGCAAGCAAGCCAGCCAAAACACCCGTGTCTGTGTGAATGGCTGCGCATGCGTTCATTCCTCTGTGCTGCAGAGAATCACTGGGGCATGCCGCCAGCCTCTCTCCAGTTCCAGCGAGAGGCCCTATCTAAAGAGAATGTGCCAGAAAGTGATTGATAAACCAGTTCACTCAATCTCCTCCCTCAGCATTTACACCTGACTCCTTCCCCCCAACCACACATTCACACAGATAAACATAATTAAAAAATAAAAGAAGACATGCAAATAGCTGCTAAATAGTATGAGAAATGCTCGCCATTTTTAGCCACTCGGAAATGCAAATTAAAACAGCATTGACATTCCATCTCATCTGTACCAGAATGGCTATCACCAAGAAAACAAGCGAGTAGTGAGGCTACAAACAAGGATGTAGGAGAGAAGGAACCCTTGTGTGCTGCAGAAGAGACCACAAACTAGAGTAGCCGTTATGGAAACCAATACACAATACCCTTAAGAGGGAGTAAACTGTGGAGCCTTTATTGCCTTCCTTCCACTGTTTGTACAAAGATAAAGGACAGAGGGCATTACATGATGTACCACGAACGGTCCTCTCTTGAGCTGGTGCTGCAGGATTCATTTATTCTGTGAGGCTGGGCTATGACATGACTGACTAGCTGTGTGATGGAGGGGAGGACTTCCTTCCACTTGGCTTTTCAGTGGCTGTGTTGGCATAGTCCACCAGACACAACTTCCTGAACTCAATAGTCTACTCAAACATAGACCTTTCTGTCAATGAGGAGCCCACACGATGGTATTGGTTGATGGTTCTGTTTTTCCCAGAATACTTTGAGGAAAGATACTATCTCATTACTACTTTTTCCTCAGACCATGGCATGGTATCTGGCCCTCCAGTGAGAACATGAATGAATGTTGCTCTTTTTGGAGATGTTTAAAATAATCTACTTTTCTAATCTGTTTGGTTCATTTGAAAAAGTTTGGGTGATGGATATAAACTACCTTCTTAAAATTTTCTTTTTAATTCTATTATATTCTGTTATGTCACTTTTTTTTCTTTTCTTTTCTTTCTTTTTTTTTTTTTTAGGATTTAACAGCCTTTGGCAATACAATATTAAAGAAATAGTTCAGAACAGCCAAGAACAGGAAATACATTGAGTTTAAAACTTAAATAAAATGTGGCATATAGAAAATATGTAAAAGAAGAATTTGGTAAAAAGTCTTCTTCAGTGGAGAGAATGTTTTGGTAAAAATGGACCAAATGAAAGGATCAGGGAGAAAAGAGCCAAGTTACCCTACCTACAAAATAAACCCGAAACTGCATTCTGGATTCTCTGTCATCTGACCTCCAGTGACTTGAACACGTCTTGGTGGTCTTTGGCACTCTCCCTTGCACCTTATGTAAAGGTTTCTCATTTTCCTTTCTGTTTGTTCTAGTTGGCCCTTGGTGACTATTTTCAACCTGGCAGTTTCTATCTAGTGACTTCCAAAAATTCTCCACGGTTATGGCTTAGGACATCGTTATGTTCTCTTGGGATTCCCACAAAATGCTCACTAAGGTTTCCAGAACTGCTAACTTTCCAGCATGCCGTATGTTTTGTCTTCTTTCGCCATGCTACACAGACCCTGTTCAACTATAACTTGTCTTTTCGATAATCACATTGCAGAAGTTTAAAAGCCCTGAATGACTGTCCTTCACTTGGCTTCCTGAAGCTTATTGCAACTTCCTGCTCTTTTTTTTACAGAGTATTTCTTCCTTTGTATTTTAAACCAGGTAAGCGTATTTCTCACAAACCCCTCCCCATATGATTCCATCATGACTATTTTTTTATACCCTACAGTCTGCCTTTCATGACGATGCCTTCCTTTACTTATGAATTTGTTTCCTAGGGGATAATCTTTTCTGGAGCCCCCTGAGGTGGTTTCTACCTGTGCTCTACCAGTACCCCCAAGACACACTATTTCTGAATTATTTTGAGTGTTGTCTTTTTCTGGAATTTTCAGAGCGCTTTGACCAAGAGAATTCAGGCCCTGCTTCCATCCACTGTTCAGTCCGGGTCCTCCTGTTGCTCAGCAACAACATTTGACCCTTAGAGTAGGGCTGTTTCCTCCTTTCCAGCTGCTGCTATGAACATATAGGCGGAGATGTTTCAGACCCTTCAGGATCTCTTTGATGCTTTATGCCATGCTGATTTTTGTCTGGGGAGCCCAGTTTTTATTCTTGCTGTGAATACACATTGCTGGACTAGACTCTGTTCTTGAATAACACTAAGAGCCCGAGATTTGAGACTCATGAGCTCTCCTGTTTGAGTTATTGTTCCGCTCCTGCTGGCTTGAGGCATAGAGAACTTTTTCTCTTGTTTCTGAGCTCTGAACTGTCTTTCACAAGTGAAAATATTTTTAGCTCTGTTTTTGTGTATTTGGGAATGTTGAATTCTCCCACACCTGGGAGCTGGTTATTATTATTTCTTGACTAACTAAATAGGTAGTCCATTTTTGTCTTGCTCCCTTTATGCCCATTTTGGGTAACTTTTCAAAAGGAGTATGCCATTTTTCAAATGTATTCAGTCTTTCCAGACCCAGGGATATAATGGAAATAAGCTCCTCAATGCTTTTCTTCCTTCAGGCACCAAATTAATCAGGATGCTAATCACATCCTTTTCTTAATTCTTTCAGTATTCCTCTGATATCTGGTTATATGTGTTTACTATTTGTCATTTGATGAGATTAGAAGGTCTTTGAAACTATGCCCTGTCAGTTAACTTCTTGAATCTCTCCATACTGAGTTACTCAGAACTGAATGGCCTGACAGTAAGTTCTCCCCGAGGTCTGAGTGAAGTACTTCCTAGGATTGGAAACAAGAGATTCACAGTGTTTCTTACTTAATTTGGAAGGACTCAAGCCCCCAGGGAAAAAAGATTTGCTTCATTTTTTTTTTTTTGTTTCCTGCTTATGGTTTTATACTGGATTTGTGAATTTATAAGCCAGGGAGACTTCATGCAAGGTCCTAAGTTAGTGCAAGAGAACTGACAGTTTTTATGTCTAATAGTGTAGAGTTAACATTACCCATATGACCCCAGAAAATGTGCCCCTGGTAATAAAAGGTGCTCCCTAAGGTACTCGGAAGAATTAGCTGCTTTTGTGGATTTCTGTGTACAACCCAGCTCCAGGGAAATGAATAGACATTGGCTTCTGGGAGTTGCTTTCACAGGAAAAGGTTTCTGAGTTCTGGTTCAAGGGATCTTTGGAAGGTACAGGATGCAAATTACATTCCAGCACTGAGCTGACCAATCAAGCCACGGACCCTTTTGAGGTCTTTGGCTTTGACTGTGAACATGGGAACACCCAAGGTCACCTTCAAATTAAAAATAAACATACTGTTCTAAAGAGTCCTAGATGTATAATTTGGTTGAATTTTAAGGGGTATCTTTTTATAGTAACAGAATCTATGAAACAAAATTTTTTTCAGGTAGTGTACCTGCTCAGTTCCAGGGATATTTGTGTCACTGGAGAGATGTCATCAGAGACAGTAGGAGCTAGCCTTTGTGAGACTGCCTTGCATGTTGCCGTGTTTTACTTTACAGTTCTCAACCATGATGCCCAGGCACTCCAGGATTCTGTTGGTCTTCTCCTAATTCAGCTACTTTACCCAAGTCACACGGTAGCTTCAAAAGGCTCTGAAATTCCTTTGCTCCTCCTTGCTATTTCTGCTCCTACTTAAGGAATATGTGTGCATGTGCGTGTGTGTGTGTGTGTGTGTGTGTGTGTGTGTGTGTGTGTGTGTGTGTGTGTGATTCTTGGAGAAATTGTTTTTTATTGAGATGAGAGGGAAAATTGATATTGTCTGTTATCTTACCACCACCTGCTCACCTGTTGCTGGAGTGGAGCCTGTTGCTGTTGCCAGAGTGGAACCCCCATTTACATTTTATTTTTCTCAGAGTTTTATGCTCAGATTCTTTTTTTGCTTGTGGTGTATGTATGTATGTATGTATGTATGTATGTATGTATGTATGTAGCTATATACATGTGTGTGCATGTGTACAGGGAGGCTCATGTCTGGTATCTTCCCCAGTCTACACATTGTATATTAAGGTAGCTGTCTTACTTAAGCCTAGAGTTTGCTCATTCAGGTAGTCTCACTAGCCAGTGTGCTCTTGGCATCCCCTGTGTCTGCCTCCTGCATACCTGGATGACAGGTGAGCTGTCATGCCTGCCCTGAATTTACACGAGTTTGCAGCATCTGAATTCTAGATCTCATGCTCACACAGCAAATGGGTTTTTTCCCCTACTGAGCCCTCTATCAACACCACATCCCCAAATTCTGGTTAAGTCTTTATTTGCAAAGGCATAACGTTTTGAACTGGCACTCATAAAGTCTTGTGTTTTTGTGTTTCATATTGAGATCTGATTTAAGGACAGAGTCTTATCTGTGCTTTCCTCCTCTGTTTTCGACATGGGCCCAAATGTTGGATTTTAGAGTTGCTTAACCCAAATCTTTTAAATTTGAAGAATTTTGAATAAGAAAAGAAAAACAAGTAAGGTTAATAGATGTAACTGTTTTACACTCTTTTCCACAGAGTGCATGAAAGGAAGCCTTTGACTCTGGCCACAGAGACTTCAACAAAAGCCTGCAGTCTCTTGATCTAAGGAATCAAGAGTGGGCAGACTTTAGGCAAGAAAAGAGTGAGTGAGGTATTGGAGGTGACAGCCTTCACAAAGCGGCCTTGCCAGCATTCCAGAGTCGCCTAAATGACAGTGTCAGAGACCTCTAGAACAATACAGAATGCTCTGAAACGTGATTGAAATTGCTCTCTGGTGTCACTCTGATAATGAGCACTTGTGACATTAACAGTGTGTTCAAGAGGCATGCCACTTGTTTTGGATTTAAAGAAAAGGTCTTTGCATGACTTAATCGTAACACCACCGAGTTACCTTTGCAACTCTCTGCCTTAGTGATGAACATGAGAGAAATGCAAACCTTGCTTCTTGTTTCTCCCATTTCTGTGATCATCAGGTAACAAGCTGCACTGATAACTGCTTGTACCAGTTGGTGCTTGAATATAATGTCATAGAGGGAGCCACAGCACCTTGTGATTATAGTTTTAGAATCTATATAATACTAGTGCAAACTAACTTTGAATAATTGACTCTTGTTTCTTGAAAGAATGCCTGATATATTACTTCCCATGATTATGATATTTGAAGTAATTACATAATGTTTAATAGATGACATGAATTCAAGATAAATGACCTCTTCAATATCTAAAAGAATCATCTATCATCTACCTACTATCCCTCTATCTTTCTTTTTCTCTCTTCTTTTCTTCTTTTCTTCCTTTTTCTATCATCTATCTATCTATCTATCATCTATCTATCAATCAAATCATCTATCCATCTATCATCTACCTACTCTATCTATCTATCTATCTATCTATCTATCTATCTAATCATCTACCTATTATCTATCTATAAAAGAATAAGCACTGGGTGATTAAACCATGTTAAGTAGTTTCTACCACAACTAAATACACTCCATGTACATCTCAGACTCAAATGACCTGACATTTTGAAAATAGGAATTTGGGAGAACCATGAGAAAAATGGGGATCTCCTTAGCTCACCAACCTGGTTGTTCTTTGGATCCACTGGGGAAAGCAAGCCCCAGGGCTGCTGATTTAACTCATCTGCAGTGTGGCCCAAGCTACAAGTTGATCTTCAGTGCAGTCTGGGAAATATCTAGTACTTAAAACACAGCTTATATTGCTTCTGCTGGCATTCCTTCTAAACTCTGCCCCACAGTTACCTGGCAACAGCCAGATAGGCCTGGCTTACTATAAAAGGGGCTATTTGTCCCCTCCTCACTCTCTTATTCTCTCTGACTTTCTTCTCTCCCTGACCCTTTTCTCTCTCTCCCCACATCCCCCTTCCCCTTGCTCTCCACCTTCTCTACCTGTTCCAGCCAGCCTATTCTCCCTCTCCCTCTCCCTCTCCCTCTCCCCCTCTCTGTCTCTCTTTCTCTGCCTCTTCCCCCTTCTCAAAGTTCTCAACTTCCCTTCCCATGCCCTAAATAAACTATTCTACACTGTACTGTACGCATTGTATGGCTGGTACCTCAGGGGATGGGATCCTGTCTCTCCATCTTTTTTATAAAACACAACAGCATCAATATAGGTTATCTATCTTTCTTTAGTTCCCAGGTCTCTTCCTGAATTTATTAGTTTTTAAAGCAATTTTATGATGTTAATTTGTTCCCAATATCTGGCATTCCTCCTAGAAAAAGACAAGACTGTGAGTACCTGATCTTTGGTCAGATTAAATGCTTGTGGATAGAAGTAGCTGGAAGAAACTGTCCAATTGTGGTGTCGTTGTTTCCTCTGAGTTTGACAGCCATGATTTTCATGGGGTTGGCAGTCATGGCTGAAATCAACAGAACTAAACAGAAGACAGCTAGTTCTATAATAATGGTTCTAGCAACATTCTGTCATGGAAGGGGCTGGTCACAAGGACTTTCACTGAACCTACCTGAAATTCAAACCACAACCCCTCCTGCCTCAACTATATAGAGAATCTAATGCAAAATACCTAAGAGATTCCAAATAGGAAACTGTCTGGGAGTACAGCTGCCTGCGAGTCACCCAAGCTCCTTTAATTCACCAAGCTGCTCCTGGCAGCATCTTTGGTCTATGGGCTCCTTTCCTATGCAATATATAGACATGTCTTTTACTATACCTTCCCAGGAAAGTCATGGGCCGACCCCCACTTCCCACCCCAGCTTATGAGCCTCAGGGGATCACCATGACAATTCTGAACCTACAGGGCTGATAAGCCAACCCTAGAAACACAAAAAGCAACAGCTGCTTCCAGGTCGGTCCAGTCTCTAAATCTGTTTTCCTCAAATTACTGCTCAGCTTGCTTCTTAATTGGTTTATGCATCTGTTCAATCACGCCCTTGGGTTAGCTGCTGTTAATCCTGGCTGCAGATCAGAATCAATTGGAAGCTTTCTGGAATGCTAATGAACCATATCAACCATCTCTGGGTATAGGGTCCAGTCAAAGTTTTCTGGAGGCAGAGGACATGTTGACACACTTCCAAGGCTGTAATGACTTCACACATTTATCTAAGACGTCCCTACATCTGCATATTCTTTTGTTCTACACCTCTTGCATACTACACAAGAGCTCAACCACAGAGCTACACTCCTGCCTCTAGTCTGCATTTTTAGTTGGAATTATGTAGGCACAGAAACGTGGTAATATATAACTTTGTAATTATGCTGGCTGCAGACTTACTAGATGGATGGTAAACAGACGGTATAGAAACCTAAAGAGTGTTGCTTGACAGAACTCCTTGGGAATACCTTGCAGAGGCTTCACTGAGGGAAAGTATTTCTCCATTGTCTGGAAACGGATTTATTTACTCACCTATGCCTTACATATAAGTCTTTTGCCTAAGTAATGCACAGGGTATTGGGACAGCTAATTGCAAGACCCTGTCTCCAGAGTCAGCCTGCTCAAGAACAGGTGACCACTAGGAATGGCTATTAGACCCACCAGCTGTGATGAGGAAGATGATAATCTTACACTTTCATTGCATAGAAGATGTGGCTCAGAACGTCCTAGGATCCCACAGAGCATTGAATTTGACCCCATAGTTCATGCTGTGCCAGGAGTAATCCTGCCTCCCTAGCTCTCCAAAATGCAGCTTTTAGAAACTGCAACTAGAATTGGGCAGGTCCCTCATGTGCTCCTTAACCTACTTTTAATGTTTTATTCTGGACCTCAAAAAGATTTTTAAATTTTTCAATCTACACTTTCCTTGGAGAAGCCATTAGTAAAATATGCTGTAGACGCTTCCTTGGTACTGGCCTTGGCTTTAAGTTTATGTTAGATAGCCTAAGTCCATCAAGGTCGCATCCGGGAAGAAGAAAAAGCCTCCATTCCTGAGAACACTTTTAATTTTCTTTGTTGGGTTGGTCAGCGCTTATGTAATATTCAAATCTAGATCTCCACAAGCTGGTGGACATTATTCTGCTTTAGCCTTTTAAAACAAACTCATCAGAATGTCAGAATAATAATGGTGTAAACAGGACAAATATGTCTCAGCCCTTTGGCAAGCAGCCTGGAGGACTGCAATAGTTTCGCATTGTCAATTTCAATCAATAGAAGAGTTATTGAGCACAGTCTTTGTAAAAATTCAGTTCTAAACTGGAAGAGGTGAGTTGAACAGTTCCTTGCTCCATATAATTCAATGTGCAAAAAATGACCTCAGGCTTTTGTTCAAATGTGAAACCCTGACTTGGGAGATTTGAAGTGAACTACTGCTTTTCTCTATTCTGACAGGCCCACACAACATGTCTGCTCTGAGGTCTGAGAAGGACACTCTAAGTAACAAAGACTTGCTCGGTGCTAGCAAAATACCCGCAAGGGAGAAAGATGAAGCTGTGATTGCAGAGTTTGCCAATTTCCATGATAAAATACTCCTACAACAGCTAAGGGACCAACAGGACTTCCTTTAAAACTGAGTTGAAAAGATGATTGGCCCACTGAATCCAACTGGATCTCCTGAATAGAGGCAAACCAGCTCCAGTCCCACACAGGATCTGTGTGACTGTGTGCACACATAATTTCAAGGTTCAGTGGGTGGCCTAGGATGCTCAGCTATGTAAGAAATTTACCATGGTTAAGGAGGCAAAGGATGCTATAAGAAAAACAGGAAAATAACAGTTTGAAAGTACATGCTAATGTGTCCTGGAGGAAGCCCAGGAGGCCTCAACTCTACACAAAGCTTCAGGCAACCAAGGAAATGGAGAAATAGTTGAATACAAATTATGCAATACCAAATGGTCAGCCCTGCAAACATACATACAAGTAACATCATAATCCTTAGCAAGATGCACTTACATATTTAGGAGGGTTGTGTGAGTATGTACGTGTGTACATATGTAGATGTAAGAACAATTAATAAAAAAGAGGTAATAAATTTGAAAGAGAAAAGAGAGCTATATAGGAAAGTTTGAAGAGAGGAAAGGGAAGGAGGAAATGATGTAACTATTATAATCTCAAAAAGAAATAATTAAAACAAAAATGCAAAAAGCTTGGTATGGTAGCCCAGGCACTCAGGAGACAGAGGCAGGTGGATCTCTGAGTTTGAAGCTAACCTGGTCAACATAGAAAAGTCCATGATAGCCAGGGCTGCAAAGGAAACTCTATCTCAAAAATAAATAAATAAATAAATAAATAGATAGTTAGATAGATAGATAAATGCGCACATGAATAAATAAATAAATAAATAAATAAATAAATAATAAACACACAAATAAGCAAACAAGTAGTGCAAATGTTGGCAGTCTACACAGTAGACTAAAGGGAAGACAGATTTGAGGAGAAAAAGGACATGTGGGGCACACTGATGGGAAAGATGTGAGCCATGAAATCATGGTGGGTCTGTCTACGTGCGAAGATCAGCCACAGGGAAGGAAGAGGGTAGGACAATTTGCAAAACACATGAAACTCAAAGAGAAGGAGGACCAAAGTGTAGATACTTCGATCCTTCTTAGAAGGGGGAACAAAATTCCCATGGAAGGAGTGACAGAGACAAAGTATGGAGCAGAGACAGAAGGAATGGCCATCCATTGACTGCCCCACTTGGGGGTCTATCCCATAAACAACCACCAAACCCAGACACTATTGTGGATGCCAACAAGAGCCTGCTGACAGGAGCCTGATAAAGCTGTCTCCTGAGAGGCTCTGCCAGGGCCTGACAAATACAGAAGTGGATGCTCAAAGTCATCCATTGAACAGAGCACAGGGTCCCCAATGAAGGAGCTAGAGAAAGTACCCAAGAAGCTGAAGGGGTTTACAACCCCATAGGAGGAACAAGAATATGAACTAACCAGTAACTCCTGAGCTCCTTGGGACTAAACCGCCAACCAAAGAAAACACATGGTGGGACTCAAGGCTCTAGCTGCATATATAGCAGAGGATGGCTTAGGCAGTCATCAATGGGAGGAGAGGGTCTCGGTCCTGTAAAGGTTATATGCCCCAGTATAGGGGAATGCCATGGCCAGGAAGCAGGAGTGGGTGGGTTGGTGAGCAGGGGGAGGGAGGAGGTGGTATAGAGTTTTCAGAGGGGAAACTAGGAAAGGGGATAACATTTGAAATGTAAATAAAAAATATCTAATTAAAAAAAAAGAGAGAGAGAAACAGGAAAGCTAATTCTGAGCCAGAGCAGGGAGCCTCAGAACAACTGAGTTGAGAATTGTTGGTTCAGTGCCAAAGGCAGCCACCCCATTTTCTCTAAGTGCTTCATTCTCTAGTATGGTTGGGAAATTAAATATGAAGATTAAGCATACATTGGAGTTAACTGAGAGCTGATTTATGCATGAGAACAAGATACCGATACTTATGTACAGGAATATATAGATTCCTATATATTTCTTCTTTATTTTTAATTCTAAATTCTTCTTTAAGGACTTCTGGAGTCATCACTCTCCACTTTGAACATCTTTGCTCTCCCTCTTGGTCAAGTTCAGAATCAGAGTCTGTACAAGCTCACCCCAGGAAATGTTACCCCATGGAGACATGTACCCCAAATGGAGGTGAAGTTATTCCTCACAGCAAATTTAGGCCTTAAGAGACAAACTTCTTTCAGCTTTAAACCAAAGCTCCCTGTATCTAACACAAGTGGCCTGGTGGTGACTGTGTAGCCATGGTTAACAAATACCAGGGGTGCTGACAGGGTCCTGCACAAAAGAGAGCCTGAGATGACTTTGTACAATGTTTGAATGCTGAGGAACCGCCCATGCTGCCCTGTCTGTAGGCTCCTTCTCCACCTTTCCTTTAGTACAGACTCCACAGAGACCCCTCTTACTTCTGAGAGTTTCACAGAGCTTTATTTTGAAAAGAAAATCTTTTCCCTGTCTTTTGGAAACATGTTCTTAATTTTTACTATGTTAAGAACCAGGAGAGGGAACTTAAGGTCAACCATTCTCCCAGGTTGAGTAACTCTGAGCTATAAGTCCCAAAATCTTGTCTTTGTCTCTGATTCCAAACTGGCTTGTGGGGAAAAGTGATATACCATGAGCTCACCACGTTCTTTCAGATGATTTCCTGTTTCCTGTGTATTTAAATACACAGGGAATAAGCCCTCTATTAAATGAGACTCTGAGTGTGTGTATGGGCAGAAGTTCAATGAAAAAGGAAAAAAAATATGCTTGCTGAATACCAGATGCAGAATGCATAAATCCAGTTAGAACAGGCAGGGAAAAGCTTTATGGCTGACGTGCAAGAAATCTAAGGGAACTGGAAAGCCAGATAGGCATGTGTCAAACAGACTTATTTAAATCGTCCACTTCCTCAGCAAAATAAAAATTTGAGGGAGTTCTGTTTCCTCTTGTGGTTTGAAATTACAGTTGTGGGCGATAGAAGTCCTGCTTGATTGAGGGCTTCCAGGCAGAGGAGTTACGTGACCCAGTACAACACCAGGCAACACTGGGATCACCCAGCATTTCTTACCAGGCCTCCTACATCGTCCTGTTTGTACTTTCTGTCCTTTGTCATCTTGGCAACAAATTGCAGTGCAGCTGACCACGACTTCATAGTCATCTGACTTGTTCTGAAAAGCTCTTGCATCTAAACGAGAAAGGCCTCTCCTGGTTTCCTTGTGGATCCAGACTACAGACTCTTGTTCTCCAAGCTTAGAGGTGAGATAACTCTCCTTTTGCCAGTCTTGTCCTGCTCACAGTTCATGTTCATGATCTTAAGTGTTCAATTTATGTTAAAACAAACCTAACTTAGAAGCCATGTCCTGGAAACTAAGGAGATGGCTTACTGAGTAAGGTGCTTGGCTTTCTAGCTCAGAATTCATGCAGAAAAAGCCAAGTGTGATGGCATCTGCTTGCAGTCCTGGCACCAGGGAGATGGAGAGAGGTAAACCCTGAGGCCCATTGGCCAGCCAGTCTAGCCTACTAGAGTTCTAAGCCAAGAGGATATCCTGTCTAAAAAACACAGAAAGAAAAGAGCTGGGGGTTGAAAAGGAAGGATGCCTGAGGTCATCCTCTGTGCCCACATGTGCACACATGGTCCTGTACATGAATGCACACACACAGATAGTGTGCACACCTGCTTCGAGGACCACTGGAATGTGTACCTCTTCAGGTGTGGCACCTTAACAGACAAGTTCTTTAGGAGGCACATGGTAGTTAGTAGGTTATTAGCATGAAAAATCTCAAAGCAAAGGTATTTACATGCTAACAGTGTCCTTTACAGTATCAGAATTCCTTAGATTGTTCCTCTAGGGACACTTCTGTTCAATAATATTCTGTTAAATACACTATTTTAACTTCGTTTTGTTCAACAGAGTAAAACAAGATGGAATGCTATGGAAAAAAACATACACTTTGCAGTCCTGTGGGCTCAGACCACAGTTACTCTTGTTCCACCGCTTACAACTACATGAACTCCAGCATATTACTATACTACTGTACTATACTAATAACTATATTATACTATACTACTATAACATGCCATACTATAAGAAAACTATATACCGTTTTCTTAATCTTTGCAAAGAATATATATGTATATATTCTTAGCAAAGGTTAAGATATATAAATTATATATATGTGTGTGTGTGTGTGTGTAATAATTACACACACACGTGCATATATTACTTATAAGGAATATAGCACAGTATCTAGCCCTTTGAGAAAGATTAACAAGTTTTTACTCCTTATTCTTTCTCCCTCTATCTGTTCTTCCCTCTTTTCACCAAAAACTTATTAAATACATTTTACATAATAATCACATGGTCAACAAACTGGGAGGCAACTAAGAGTAAAGTTTGAACTTAAGAAATATCCACATTGCCTAAATGTCTCTAAAGGCACAATAAATAAGACATGTTCTTGATATTGATGAGGATATGTCCCAACTTATTGTGATGTCAGTGTGTGTGAACAGGAAGCTTTTAGCCAAGGAAATAAAGAGGACCCATCAAAAATGGCAAGATGTTCCATGTTTGTGGCTTGATACAATTAATAATGATCAAATATATACACTGCCTAGAATGGTCAGTAGATCTAGTATAATTTACCTCAAAATACTAACAACACTCCCCATATAGCCAAAAAGAGTCACAAAACTCAGAAAGACCTTCAATACCCAATGTATTCTTGAACAAAAACAATAAAACTGAGACTATTACAATATAATATTGAAACACACTATGGAACTATAGTAATCAAACAGCATGGCATTGTCACAAAACGGACCCATTGACCAACTTCAGAACAGAATAAATATTTAGACACAAATCCCTGTATGAAGAGCCAACTGATTTTTAACAAAAACAATGAGAACGCTAGAGAGAGGACAAGGTCTCCCCAAAACAGCACTGTGAGATGTTGTTATGTATATGTGTATCTGTATGTGTGTGTGTATGGATATGTATATAGAAATGTATATGTATGTGTATATTGTATATGTGCATATGTATATATATGTATGTATATGAATGAAATAGCCTCCTCCATCTCATGTGATACAAAACCCACCTCAAAATAGATTAAGGAACTAGAAGACCCAAGACAAAAGAGCTACTGAAGAAAAGAGAAACGGATACCTTCAAGATGTTGGGATAGTCAAACATCTTTATAAGGCCCTAAAACATGGAGAATAAAGGTGAAGTAAACAAATGGAGCTCTTTAAAGCCATGACACCTCTGCACCATGAAGGAGACAACCAATTGTGAAGCTGTGATGGAAAGAAAAATGGACACATTGCTTATTTGATAAGAGTTAGTGTCTAGAATATATATGAATCCCAAGAACAGCAAGAAGTCTGATTTTAAACAAATGGCAAATATTTTCCATACACAGTTCTTAAAAGAGGAAATACAAGTGGCCAGTGAATATGTAAGAGCTCAGCGTCACGGATCATCAGGAAAATGCAAATCAAAACCACACTGGAGTTTCACTTCCCCCACTGAGAGTGGCTTCTGTCAAAAGGACAAGACAGTATCAGAGAGGATGCAGAAGGTGGACTCACACGCTGTTGGTGGCAGTGCACATGGATAGAGCCACCATGAAAATCTGTACAAAGTTCTTCAGAAAGTGAAAATGAAAGAAATATATACACAGCAACCACACTACTGAGTTTCCAAAGAAGGCAAAATTGTCTTGTCAAAGAGATACCTGGACATCTTCATTGTCCTGGAACTCTGTAGACCAGGCTGACCCTGAGCTGACCCTGAGCTCAGAGATTTGTCTACCTCTACCTCCCGAGTGCTGGGGTTAAAGGTGTGCACCACCATGTCCAACTGGGCGGACTTTTAAAAATACATTGTAAATGTTCACATCCACATTCTGGAACCCACCACTGAGCACGTAGCAGCCGATACACTGTGTGGTCTTCACAGCTTTCTTGCCCCAGTTGTCACTTGGCCCACTCCCTCCTGATAGAACTTCCCATTTTAAACTGTGTAACTATTTCTGGATGCATTACTATAACTCAGTACGTGTATACAATGTGTATTGACCAGGTCAGGTCAGGCAGCACTTCCATCTCTGCAGATATGGCTCCTGTGTATTAGGGACCAAACACTTTTCTCCTCTGGTGACTTGGGGATGTGCATTTTTTTGTTTGTTTGTTTTTTTGTGTTTTCCTGAGGCTATGTTCAGTCTGCTCTGCTGTAGAACATTCCAGTTACTTCCCTTCAGCTGTATTCTGGTTAACACTGAGGACTCAGCATTTCCTCCTACTCTTCCAGTGACATCTGTTTTACTTCTGAGTTATCAGTTCCACCGTTAGTGAGCAGGCAGTGTTTATCTCCTGTGCCTAACTTACTTCATTTAACGTGATGCTGTCCTGTTCTACTATGTTATAATTTTACCTATGAACATAAATTATTATATTTTATAAAAATATTATCAAATATGTATATTATATACATATATTTACTTGCATATTTTATATATTACTTATATATAATATATATTTACTTATTGTATGTTATAGAATTTTATACTTTGTGATTTAACATTATTCCATTGAAGACACACAAATAGCACTGATTAAACTCAATGGGTCACAGAACAAACAGACAGGAATATGGAACAAATAGCTGCTAGGGAGGGGTGAGGGTTAACAGGGGGAAAGGGGGAAAGTAATCATAATGTTATATGCAATATATACAATATAATATATATAATACATATATAATATATTATATGCACATGTATAGGTATATAGATATATAGATATAGGTTTAGGTATAGATATAGACGTAGATATAGATAGATATAGTCCAGGAACAAATTCAATGTTGTTTTTGAAAGAGAATTATAAAAAATAATTCTAATCACACAAAAAGAAATTATTTTAAATTAAAATACATGTACATCATTTATGCCCCTTCTTATCTTCAAACACTCCTTTTTGATGCATCTTGAATTCTTTGCTTCTTTTTCTTTAACTGTTATAGTTTTACAGATATACACACAGACAAACACACACATACACATGCACACTACAGTCATATACAACACAATATACACATTCACAGATATACACAGACACACACAGAGACACCCACACAGACATGCACACAGTCACACACACACAGACATACACACAGTCACACACACAGACATACACACAGTCACACACACACAAATGCACACAAACACACACACACAGATATATAAATAGTCATACACACAGAGACATATACACAGTCACACACACACAGGCACACACAGAGACATACACACAGTCACACACACAGACACATAGACACACACACACTACATTCGTATGCTGACACACTATGTTTTGTTTACTATTATGGATTTCTATATATTTCAATACTTTCTTACTGGTAATCATTGAATTTGGTTTCCACTTTATTTTTTTCTACTCCTTGTGATTACTATATGCCAGGCACTGTCTTTTACCCCTAACACATAAAGTAGTTTGCTTCAATTCCAACATCGTTGAAGGGTAAATATAATTCCCAGATGAGTGTGGGGGTGAATGCTTATAATTTTGGCACTTGGGAGCTGGAGGTAAGAAGAGAAGTTTGAGGTCATCCTTGACTACATGGTGAATTCAAGGCCAACCAGTATTGGATAGAACCTTGTCTCAAACAAAAAAATCCCTAAAATATAGCAGATCCAAAGAGTTTAAAAGTAACCATACATAAATAATATTGAGTCAAAATTTGGTAAGTACCAACATTTGCATGGCTAATGTGTTAAGACCAATATTAAAACCCATGTGTAATGAATAGAAAGCTGGGTCATTGTATTTTTACACTCAGGAAACCCCTCTCATTACCTAGAATATTTTAGGCTACTTTTAACAGAATAATGACAAAGAAGCAAATGTGAACCCTTCCCGCTCAGGTTTCTCTGTCATCTGTTCGGTCTCCCTGTGTGCCATACCCCTCTGTGATGCCATTGGCCAAGACATGATACAGCCAACAGAACCCCAAGACAGTGCTAACCAATGAGGCCTCTCAATCTTGGATTTACAGGTTTCAAAAATATCTGCTACGTAAATCCATGTTCTTTATAATGTGCCAACCATGGACATTGTACTGTGTCATGGAAAACAGAATAATGTAATATCATAAAGAAAAGACTTTTGAGTGATGTATTTGAGCTTAATTACAGACCTGAAGACGCTAAGTTTTGGCTTAGGAAAAGTTATTAAAGTCTAATTTTTAATGGCAGATTGTGACAAAGCTCACTGCCTTCATGCTGGCAAAACATAATAAGCACCTAATTGTGTTTTTATTTTCATTTATAATTTAAAAATTCTTAAGAGGAAGAAAATATACTTTTAGAAACTTTTTGAAAATAAGCCATATCTGGCCTATTTTAACTATATATATATATATATATATATATATATGAATGCAAGTCTTACTTTACATTAAAATTTTTACAAATGCTATCACTCAGTTACTTGAATTAATCCACAACAGTTACCCTTCTCTGACCAGAGACTGATTTTACGGTATGAAGTGCTATCTGAATCCTTGAACTCCTTTTAACCTTCCTCTTAAAATTAAAGACCAACACATGCTATTTGTAATTCCCCTACGATCACTCCAGTAAAAGGCGGAGCAAACATTCCCTCTTCATTTATTCCCTCCCTCCTTCATTCCTTTTCCCGTGTTCTTAAACACGGACAAATGGGGAGCTGTATGCATTTTCAGGGCTGATCGTCTGGCACTGGACAGATAACTGGTATGCCCTTCCATGGGGAAGAGCATCTTCCAGCTTTCCTCAGTTGCCCATAGTTCTTTGGTTTAGGGTTGAAGCCTGCAGGCTCTCCCTTAACCACTGTGGTATGACCACTGAACTTTTGCTTCTTCAGCTTCTATTTGGGCAGTCATGTTGCTGAGACTTTATGGGTGTCGCTTCTGATATTACTAGGAGACACAGTCCAACACCAAACTCCCTGATCCTCTGCCTCGTGTGGTCTTCCTGCTGTCTCTTTTGCAATGTCCCCTGAGCCTTAGGTAGGGGGTTGTTTTGGAGATGTGTCAGATGTATCCACTGATACTTGGCTCCACAACTCTGCATTTTTGTTGGTTGTGGTTTTCTGTAGTGGTCTCCATCTGTTTGAAAGAGACTCTTCCTCGAGGAGGGGTGAGGACTACACTTATCTGTGGGCAGAAAGACAAAAGTGTAGATTGTTTAAGTGACTGTGCTGGCAGCAATATAGGGGCTGAACAGATTATATCTAGGTTATATTGTGAATGTGAATATTTAAGTTATATGTAGATGTATAACAGGACATACATGTTTATATATGTATATAATTATGTTTGTGTGTGCATAAACATGTATGCATGCAATAACAATTAGTGAAAAAAAGAGGCCATGAATTTGAAGGCATATGTAGGGTTTTGCATGGAGGAAATGGAGAAGTTTTGTAACTGTATTATAATCTCAAAAAAAAAAAAAAAACTAAACAGAAATAATAGTCATCCACAAATGCAGAAATGTGTCTTTAACCTCAGATTTTATATTTCCTGTCTGCATGACCTTAACCAGGTTGACCCTCCTCCTAAGCTGCAGTGTAACCTGTCACAGGTAGGTAGCAGACCCACTAGAGGATTATTAGGAGTAAATGCAAGATGGCTACAAAGCTCTTATCAGGAAAGTGTTCAGTAAGCACTAACTGTTCTTTGAAGTCTCATCAAATACTACTTTCTAAACAGGGTTGTTTGATTTCCAACAGTTAATTGCTGCTTCTGTTGACACAGAAGTGCTTAAATGGACATTTAAAATCCCACTTCATTTGTCCAAAGCAATCAGTGTAAGGAGTAGTGTAAACATCGTTCAGACTCTGTACTTCAGACTCT
>LR749625.1:1551526-1572851 GCA_902729485.2 Mus minutoides | reverse complement strand
TTTAGCTCCCTTGTCAAAGATCAGGTGACCATAGGTGTGTGGATTCATTTCTGGGTCTTTGATCCTATTCCATTGATCTACCTGTCTGTTGCTGTACCAGTACCATGCAGTTTTTGTTACGATTGCTCTGTAGTACAGCTTGAGGTCAGGCATGGTGATTCCACCAGAGGTTCTTTTATTGTTGAGAAGAGTTTTAGCTTGTTCCACTCTTTAGCCATTTCTTCTGTCCAGTTCCCGAGTCTTTCACATACTACCCTCTAGAACTCAGTCACAGCTAAGAAGCCGTTTCCTGTATTCTCAGTACTGCCTGTCCCTCAGCCCGGGTTCTTGCTGGGGCAAGCACTCCTTATGCTGACCCCCTAGCTGAGTTTATTTTCACGTTCCTGTCGACTGAGGCTCACACTTAAGGTAATGTCCTCCTTGATTCTTTGCTCAATATGATAACTGCCACTTGAATTCATATTCATTATGATTAAATGATACCAAAAATTGAGATACTAAAACCTCACATCTATGCACCCACACACACCCACATTGAGTGAAAGATATTTACATCCAGGTAGCTACTCATCGATGCTCAGTCCCCTGGGTTTGTTCTCTCAGCTTCCTGTCCACCCAACCCCAGTTCTGGGACAACACTATCAGCTTATGCTACCCACATTTTTATATCCCAATAGCCTTTCACATGCTCTCATGTCACCCTGACTCCATGAGATGCGCTGGAGTCAACAAACACCTGGGAAATCCATCCCATGTCTTGGCATTTCCTGTCATTCACTCACCTTGGTCCTCTGAGGATCTTCTGTCTTGCATGCCCCTTCAGACTTCACTCTGGTGTCCTCACTTATTATAGCATTACACAGAGCTTTCCATGCATAATCCTACCCCTGAAAACTTCATTCTTAAACAACTACATCTACTATTTCAACTGACCCTGCAGTGTCCTGGTCTGTATGCACCTTACACTTTGTGATTCATCTTAGACTTTTACTTGCATAGACTTTAACACTCTTACTGTTTTTCCATTGAAGCAATGACTTGGTAAAATTTTGGCCTAGAAAAATTCATTTTGCCGTCTTTACAGGACACTAATGTGTGCATAAGTGGAGGATAGCTCCAACACATGTTAATTCCTACAAAGAGGTTTTATTTTAAAGACTGATTTACTAGACTGCACTGGTGGCAGAAGTTGTGGAATGTTGCAGGTCCATAGATAACTACCTTCTCTCTATTGTGGGCTAGCCTTAGCCCTACCCCATCCCCTCTGGTACCCATTTCTTGCCCACCACTGTGTCAGAACTAACATCCTATGACTAATAGAAACCTTTTTGGAATTCATTAACTCAGCAGACCACTAGCTCACCCTAATCCAAAAGCTAAGAAGGTTATCAGATAGTATCTAAAAACTATAGAGAAGAGTCTCCCATCTTGCTGTAACTGCCTCTGGTATATTCTTTAAAATTGTTCTGATTTACTATTTTCTTTGTCCAGCTGCTATAAGACTTCATCAAACTGCATCCATATAGGAAAACAGAACCTGGATATATGTTTCTTGATCCATAGTCACTTAAACTTGGCTTTAGAATAAGCGATTCCCTTTGAGGTTAAGAGCTGCTGTTTTGCATTGACACTCAATATTCCTGAATATACTGACTCTAATTTTATCTACTATTACTGGTCCTTATTTCTTACCATTTCCCTGAAGCTCATAGCCCCCTGCCCTGTTCCTATCTTAAGTCAGTGGAGTCCATCTCTTTCTATAGTGAGTTCAAAGACAATTCAGTCAGTCGACAAGGAAATGCCTTCATCTCTTTCCCAGCCACCTCATCTTCCTGTTCATGGGCAAACATCCTAAAACTAATTTTGTACATTCCTTCTTCCTATTACCATTCCACTCCTCCCAACCTCGCTAGACCTTCTCTGGCAGTCTTTTAACCTCATCCCATTACTAAAGTTGTTTTGGTCAAGGTCGCGGTGATTATCAGGTTATGAAATCTAATGACTCAGTCTGGGAGGCTCTTACTTGACCTGTTGCTAATGATTTACAAGGCTCATAACTTCCTGTTTTTAAAACTCTTTTTGTTGGCTTCCAGGACACCACTGTCTTTTGTGTTTTGCCTCTGACTAGTTTCTCTACTCAGTTACTTTATTCCCCACATCTAAAACCTAAATGTTGACATTCTAAGACCCAAAGATTGAAGAATTTGACTATATCCATTTGCCTTACTTTTAAATGCCACCAATACACAATTCTGATGGATTATATTTATTTTCTCCACAGTTGGAACACACAACTCATGTACCTAACTTTTTACTTAAGATAATTTTTTTATTTGTTTAAAAGTAACATTTCAGAAGACTCCCTGATTTCAATCACCAAATTTATTCCTGTTGTAATGTTTCCCAATTTATAATACAGGAAAAAAGTGTAATCAGTTGCTAAGATCAGAAACATTTTACTTGCTCTCTCTTTTTATCACAGGTAAGGTTCGTTTTAGCAGTAAATATTGTGTATTAAATCTTCATATACTTGAAATGATTTTGAAAAATATTTATTTTATGAGTGTTTTGTCTGCACATATATAATAAGCATACCTCCATCTGTAGTGTCAACAGGGTTCAGAAGAGGTTTTGGGGGAACTAGAGTATAGACACTTGTAAGCTGCCATGTGGGTATTAGGAACCAAACCAGGGTCCACTATAGAATTAGCAAGTGCTCTTAATGGCTGTTCCATTTCTCCATTCTCCTGAGATCTGTTTTTAACCATAGCCACCATGGCCAGTCTGGCTCAGCCACCATTGTTCCCCGACTAGATGTTGAAATAGCCACTTACTCTGTCTGCTTGTCTCCTCTCGAAAGATCAGCCATAGTGATCACAGTAAAGAACCAAAAGTCAAAAGTAACCGAATAGTCCTCCCTGTTTGGACACAATATTGATGTCCTGAAATGGCTTTCTCTTAGTGGGCAGTCACATTCTTTCCCCACTTTCAAAGTTAGGCCTTCCCTGACTGCCCTATCTGAAATTGCAAAGTACTGTCCAATTCACAGTTGTTTTAGTTTGGGGTTTCTATTGCTGTGCTAAAACACCATGACCAAAAGCAACTTGGGGAGGAAAGAGTTTGTTTCTCTTATACTTACACTCCATAGTCTGTCATCCTGAGATGTCAGGACAGGAACCTGAGGCAGGAACTGATGAAAGGCTATAGAGGAATGTTGTTCACTGGCTTGCTCCTCATGGCTTGCTTGGCATGCTTTCTTATAGCACTCAGGACTATCAGCCTATGAATGGCACCGCCCATGGTGAGCTGGGTCTTTCTCATCCCTCACTAATCACGACAATACCACAATCTTGGCTACAGGGTAATTTTCTGGAAGCAGCTTCTCAAATGAGAGTTCTTCTCCTCAAATAAATCTAGTTGACAAAAAACAATAACAACAAAAACTAGCCAGCTCAAGTGTGCGTGTGTGTGTGTGTGTGTGTGTGTGTGTGTGTGTGTGCATGTGTGTGAAACCGATGCATATAATCTGTTTATCATCTATCTGTCTACACCCACAAGCTGTGTATATATTGTATACCTGCCTGCCTGTGCATACACCCATTGTCTGTATTTTTCCATTAAAGCCAGAGAGGTATATATCGTATTCTACTTCTCTGTTTTGTTCTCATCTGTGTTTTTAGTGACTAGAAATGAGGTTTTGATGGGATGTGCTTTCAGACATGAGTTTTCCCCCGTACAGTTTCACACAGAGAGAAGATTAGCTGGTATTCAGACACATATGCATTTTACTACAAGAAATCATCTTCACTCAAAATCTTACTATAAATTTTTTTCTTTTAAGCCATACTATGATGCCCTTAATTCTGCTTTTTGTTTTGGCTCATACCATATTTGAAAGCCATTAAGCAGATCTTACTCAATTTTTCCAAAACAAGTCTTTAGTGGAAAAAGACCAAGGACCAGAAATGTAAAACATTGAATGCAAAAATGTTCTTTCAAAGTTTAATAATTTTATAAATCCAGATGTTTAAAATAGAGTTCCATCTTTTCAATATATTTAACAAATTTGTCATTGTGAATCACTTAGCATTTCATCAAATATACATATGGTCAGATTTTATAGCCATTGGAAATATGACCTGTTTGGCTCACATACCCAGTTTTGAAGCCTGTGGGTGTGGGGATGAAGCCTGCCCCTGCTCCTAAGAGCCCAATCGTCTATTCCTTTCTGTGTACTGCTGTTAGCGAATGCATGCACATGACTGACTGGAGATGACTTTGTCATATGCAGCATGAAAAAGGGTCTTTAATTCCAGACTTATGACTGGAGAGAAAAATGAAAGTGGCAATTAGAAAAGCCGCCAGAGAGAATTAGGAGAGGCATCTTAATGAAGAAACGAGGAGGATTGTGGGTAGAGAGAAAAGAGCACATTCAGAGAGATTTGGCCTGATCCCAGGGCTTCTAACAGCAAATGATTTTTAAAAACATTTCAAAACTCATGTTCTTAGCAGAGTGTGGTGCCACACACCATTAACACAATCCTCCGGAGCAGCAATGAGAGGATCTCTGTGTTTGAGGCCACCTTGGTCTGCACAATGAGCTACAGACTGGTGAGGGTTACATAGCAAGATCCTATCCCAACTCCCCCTCCCCCAAAAACTCATATTTTCGTTGTTCATAAACTGTGCTTTAAAATAAAACAACAGCATAGTGTCATTGATGGACCTAAGACACACGCTCTCCTAGAAATGTCAAAGATAAGGAAGCTCAGCACAGCTGCTCATAACCCACAGAGGAAGGATACTTTATTTTAACAAATGGGCTTAACTAGAGATGTACCTGTTGAGAGGAATTAAGTCGTTTTGATTAATATAATTACCTTTCTCATGGAATTAATCAAAATTGAACCCTTTTTTGTAACTTCAGATCCTTTTCTGAAATTCTTACTAGAAACTAAATTTTTAACTTAGGTTTTAATGAAATTCATTATTCTGGTGTTCCCTGAGATATGTAGTTGTTTAGAACAATGACTTTCAACCTGTGGGTTGTAACCCATTTGAAGGTCAAACAACTCTTTCACAGGGGCTACATGTTATAAATCCTGTACATCAGCTATTTCTATTGTGATTCATAACAGTAACAGAATTACAGTTATGAAGTAGCAATGAAAATAATTTCATGGGTCGGGGACACCACAACATGAGGAACTGTATTAAAAAGGGTCACAGCATTAGGAAAGTTAAGAACCACTGTTCTAGAACAATCTTTAACAAAGGGTCCAGAGAGGCAGCCTTTATTACACAAATTACCTCAGTACCTCTAGTAGGAGTACTGGGAGTTACAGTCTTGCTTTATAAACTCTCTAGGTGCCTGAGAACTATTGCAAAATCACGTAAATATTGTGATGATTTATATATGCTTGCCCCAGGGAGTGGCCCTGTTTGGCACTGTGGGTGTGGGCTTTAGACCCTCGTTCTAGCTGCCTGGAAGCCAGTATTCTGCCTCATCTTCAGATGAAGATGTAGAACTTTCAGCTCCTCCTGCACCATGCCTTCCTAGATGCTACCCTGTTGCCATTTAGATGATAAAGGACTGAACCTCTGAACTTGTAAGCCAGCTCCAATTAAATGTTGTCCTTGCCTTGGTCATGGTGTCTATTTACAGCAGTAAAACCCTAACTAAAACTAAAACAATTCTGACCTTCAAGCTATTTGTAAAATTTAGTAGATTGGCTAGCAAGAAAACTAATCAATGAAGTCACTGTTTAAGTCTGTAATATGAACCAGACACGAAGGAGCACTTTCTCTATCCATGTTCTCACACTTCCAGTTGCAATTATTCTTATTTAACAACAGAACAGGTTTTTAGCTTGCTTGGAGTCACTATTAGTTAAGGGCAAAGTTATCATAATTACAGTATTTGGGATTCTCTCGTGGTCCAAGTCTTCTAATGGTACCCTGACTATATGCATTAAGTCTGGTTTGAGCATATTAAATAAAATTAGTTCAATTATTACTTCACTTTATTTCTAGAAAGTCCCACAATCTTTATAATAGTGCACGCACATCTTTACGTTTCTAGTTAATAGTGAGACTCTGGAGTTGTGAGATGATCTAACACAGAGATTTTATATTTGACTAACTCATAATCCTTTAGCTGGCACATTCTTTGAAATTTGCATCTTTCAATTATAGGAATAAAATGAAGAAAATATGAGACAGAAGAAAGAAGATGCTTTGAAGGAGGTGTTACCTGGCAGTTGGGGAGAATGGTAGTTTGTATTTGGTCTCTCTGCTCTTCTGAAGTCGCCAGAGTAACCACATATATGTTGAATATTTACAGTAGTGCCCTCATCCTTTGAGGGGCTCTTACTATTCAATAAATATCTGCTCGTTTTCTATTTCAGAAGTTAAAAAAAAAGAAGAATTCTGACAAGTGCCATGTAAGTTACATTGGAGGATATGCCCTATGATTGAAAAGGAAGTTCTTCTGGGCATGAGCTATGGTGGAGGTCATACAGATTACGTACAGATCACATATATGTATGTATTTGTTCATTATATATATGTAATGTAACTACATTTAATAGACCAATATGATCAAATATCTGTGGAACTGGTAACAGTTCTGTGACAGAGATGAATAAAGCTACCATTTAGACTGAAGTTTCTCTGTGGGGTATCCGCAGTGCAGATTCCTTATCTTTCCTTCTTGTCAATGTCCAATCTAGCAGTGGAATGTCATTCTTGTTAACCAAATTATTTTGTTATATATAGCTTCAATATATTGAAAGAACAGAATACTCCTTCTTCTCCAGCCTTCTTCTGTGTCTTGACATAATCCAATGCCGCATTTCTTCTTGAAAGATCTGAGTTATCATTACAAAGCAAAACTATAGAATAATAAAGTATGGAAATGTGAAACTTCTTAGCAACATGCAAATGTTTGTGTGATCACTGCTGAAATTAGCACAACCACTGTTTTTATTTTCTTCCTTAATTATCACATAGGGATGTGAGGATATATGGCCATACTACTGTATGAACCAGAAGAAGATAGATGCTCTGACAGTATTAGAACATAAATGCTCTGACAGTGTTACTAAGTCATTTAATGGGTGGCCAAAGAAGATAAATATCAAATCTTACTGTGCACTGATTTCCTGCAACAGGAAAGATAAGATAGTCTAAAATTTTTCCACAAGAAAATTTTAACATTTTACAGCTGGACACAATATGGTAACCATCATTTTTAGTACATCATCACTGTGAGAAAGTAAGAAATAAAAGGAGGATCTTGAAACCAGAAAGGTGGTCTGCTGTTTGTGTGTGCACACTTGCAAGAATGAAGGTGCTGGGCCTGTGAGGAGTTGGAAAGTGTGTCCCTGGATAAAGCTAGACCTCTCCAGATGCTGTATTATCAGCCAGCGCAATGGTAGATTACCAAGAACATGAATGATGAAGAAAAAGGAGAAGGAAGAGGAGGAGGGGGAAGAAGAGGAGGAGGAAGGGGAGGAGGAGGAGGGGGGAAGGGAAGGGGAGAGGAGAGGAGAGAGAAAAGGAGGAAGAAGGAGGAGGAGAGGAGGAAGAGAAGGAGGAGGACGAGGAGAAGGAGGAGGAGGAGGAGGAGAAAGAGGAAGAGGAAAGGCGCAACAACAATAATGACAACAACAACTAACAGAGATAGCAAAGTAAGAAACACTGATTTCATGTGTGGTCCAAGAAAAACTCCCCTCTAAAGCTTTGTAACTCCAGGCCCATCTTTGTAGAACAGTTTGGAAACTCAAGATGACCTGATGTAGTGCTGAGTTGGGAGTGCCAAGAAATTTCCCAGATGCTTAGGAGAACTAGAAATAAATCTAACTCAGTCTTAGAGGCATGTACCTTGCTTGGGCCTTGCTAGACTCATGGAGATAATGTCCAGAAAGCTATGGCCTAGCAATACAAAACCAAGTTTTCACAGAGAGGTGTGAAAAAAGGTTTGTTCAATGAAGCAAAGTTGGATATAAAGGCTTCAGATACCAGACTTATTATATCCAAAATATAAATGTTTAAAATATTTAAATAAATGATACAGGGATTTATTCTCATCTTCAAGGAAATACTATAAGAAGATATACCTATGTGTGCATACTTATACTTTTAATGTATGTCAACACATATGAGTTAAATAGTATACATATCCACTAGAACTTATATGGATTTTAAAAATTATTGAACTGAATGTCCTATTGGGCAGAATGAAGAGATGTGATAGAGAAGAAGAAAGAGAGTTAATAAAATATAATGTAAATGTAAATATACGCTGGTACAGTGGTGCATGCCTTCTCTGCTACTCAGGGGCCTGAGTGCCACAGACCCTTTAGATCCCTGTCTGCATGGAACGGGTTCTCTGGAGCAAGTGGGCGAAGGAGTTCGGCGAAAGTGGGGTGACAAACAGACACAACACAAGGGAGTGTGGATCTGAATGTAATTTGTCAATTGAGCATCAGACTTTTTATACAGAAGAAAATAGGGAAGTTAGGTGACACACCAGCAAGATATAAAGAGGTTACTAGGGGTTACTGGATTCTGACATGAAAAGGAGGAATGTAAACACGGAAGAGCTGGGATAAAATTCAATGTTAACAACAGGGATCAAAAACAACTCCACCTAAGGTCAGCTTAAACTTGGAAGCCAGGGGCAAGGGCTTCGTGCCCTTGCCATAGTCCACCTTCCCCCCAGGCCATTGTAAATACTTGTATATGGGTGTAACTCAACTAGCTATATAGTTCTAAGTATCTACTCTGGTCACAAACTTTCTTCTTCCTAGATAATGGTGAATTCTTGTGTAGGGCAGTGACTTAGCTATATTCTGGGCCATAGAGTGTGGGAACTTTCTACTAACAAGTAATGTAGTCTGCCATACCTGGCTGTAGAAGATTCTAAGTATATACTTTGCTAAGCCTGCCCTGAGATTTCTAACTCTTATGTAGTTCCTTGCCTGGGTAAGACTGGCTATAGTCCCTAGTAAACATTCTGCAGACCATCCCTGAGCTACTCTGGCTCCGTTCTTTGTAATTCCTAATTAGTTTCCCTGTTTCTAGATTCCTACTGAATACAAGGATATACTACGACATTGGAAGGATATACACTGGCAGAAGGCTTAGCTAGGTCAGAATTCAATCCTTAAAAGCACTATAATAAAATCCTACTAAATGAGAGCACGTGGATCTATACACCAGACTAACTCGGGGATATATGAGTAGCGATAATGTCTTCCCAGGAGATGAGTTCCTTTAGAAATCACTGTGTCTCGTGAGCACTTTCAAGTTTTTCAACTTCTCAAGCAACTTAATTGGGATGTGTGTAACACCTGAGGCAGGAATCTTGTTTGTGTTGGTGAATTCAGTCAGACAGAACAACATAGAGTCAGAGCAAGTGCATTATGAGAAGGGTTTTGAGCCGGGCATGGTGGCGCATGCCTTTAATCCCAGCACTTGGGAGGCAGAGGCAGGTGGATTTCTGAGTTCGAGGCCAGCCTGGTCTACAAAGCGAGTTCCAGGACAGCCAGGACTACACAGAGAAACCCTGTCTCAAAGAGAGAGAGAGAGAGGGAGAGAGAGAGAGAGAGAGAGAGAGGGAGAGAGAGGGAGAGAGAGAAGGGTTTTATTGTCCTCCTGGCTTTGAAGATAGAGGTCAGTGGAATGCGGATGGTCTCTGGAAGCTGAAAAGGGCAAATGAGGAATCTACTCAAAGCCTCTGGAAGGAATCCACCTTTTTATATACCTTGATTTTACTGCAGTGAATTCTATGTAGATAATAAATTTTAGTTGGCTAAGCCGACTCATTTGTTATAATTTGTTACAGCAGCAATAAAACAGCAGTGCCGACACCAAGAATGTAGGAGGAGGAAGACACAGAGCTCTAAATCCTGATTATTTTGGAAGGAAAGGAGATACACTGAGTTATTTCCCCTTCTTAAATAAGCACACATGTGAAAACCCATGGGCAAGAACTGAAGGGGCAGCGGCAGGGCTCCCAAAATACTAAAATATACAAAATCAAAATTTTAAGCACTTTAAGAGACAGAAAGATGAAGATAATAAGCAACAACAAAAACAAGACCAAAAATTATACAAGATGGCAGAAATGATTCTATATATTAGCAATAATAATACAAGTATATTAAACTTGTAAGTTAAGGGATGGAGACTGTCAAGTAGAATCAAAATTTAAGTCTATGCATTGTTTCTTATGACAGCCTTGAAGTCAAAGACCATAGAAAAGTTAGAAGATTAGAAAACAATTAACTTTGGAAAATAATAATAAATCATGTGGCTAGTAGAGCTATGTTAAAATTAAATCAAGCTCTTAAAGCATTAGTGTTTTCAAAGAGGACCACTACATAATAATATCCAGTACAACCTAGAATAGTGGGTCTCAATCTGTGGGTCACGACACCTTTGGGGGTTCACATATCAGATATCCTACATATCGGATGGTTTACATTGCAATTCATAACAGTAGCCAAATTACAGTTATGAAATTGCAACAAAATAAATTTATGGTTGGGGATCACCACAATATGAGGAACTGTATTAAAGGGTCGTAACATTAGGAAGGCTGAGAACCACTGACCTAAGATATACATGACCATTTCAGATATACCATGCATCTAATAACATTCCCAAAACTCTCCAGACAGTTCCTGACGCAAATCCAAGGATAATTCCTAAGGCAAGTGACAGACTGGGAAGTCTTGGTTCTCTTTAATGCTAAGTAACCTGGAGAGTGTACTTACCAAGCTTGCTACAGAAGAGCCCCAAACAGAAGAACTCATAAATTCTCAATCACACATTAAAAACTTGGAAAGTGTCATCATTTACATTATAAACACATCGCAATAAAAATTAAAGCATGTAGACTTGATTATGTGATTAGTTCAAATTGGTAATCAATAATAAGAAAATAAATCCAGTCATTTGAGCATTAAAACTTTAAAAATCTGTAATTGTTGAGTTAAGCCTTGATAATGGAGCCTTAGAAATACTTAGCATGCTTTCATAACTTGAGTTTTAAGCATATCAACACAATCATGTCTGCAATAATGTCTCAGGTGAGGCAAGAGGATGGTGTAAATATTAAGGAGACAAACATACAGATAAAGGTTTTCTTAAAATAACAGGAAGTAAGCAAACAACTTGAGGGAAGATGAAGGCCCTCCAAAAGGAAGCCGACTTAGTACGTGACATAGGAAGAGAAAGGAAGTCCACGCTGATTTTATAGAGAATAAGATACAATGGGCAAAGCTGTCATCTGAAAAAAAAAAAAAAAAAAAAAAAAAAAAAAAAAAAAAAAAAAAGAAAGAAAGAAAGAAAGAAAGAAAGAAGAAAAAAGGGCAAAAATAAATAACGTAAGTGTGATATAAATATTTATTTTCCCTTTTAGCATGTAATGCAATTATTTAGTAAGCTAATAGTAAAAAAGAACTGGATATGTCTAGAATCATATATATATATATATATATATATATATATATATATTTTTTAGTTGGGGGCAAAATTTCCTAGAAAGTGATGTCTTTCAAATGGACGCCACAAGAAATAAAAGACCAAAATGGACTAATCTGAAGTATAGAGCTGAAAGTGTCTGAGAGAGACTGGCTAGATGCTGGCCAACGGCCCTTCAACTTCAAGCATCCACGCCCATCCCACCATTAGTCTGCAGCTACACTGTATGGTGCCAGGTGTGAGCATGACGGACTGCATGCAGATAAGGCGTCCCCAAAGAGCTCACTGTATCATGAGTTTGCTTTCATTTGTTTAGGAAGAAGATCTGCATCTTTCCACACATCTTCCAACAGAAAAAATCTCATCTAGAAATCTGCTTCACCCCTGAATCAAAACAACTCAATGTGTACACTCTCATATTCAGGTTTAAAATTCCTTGGACTTCTGCCTGGCTATCCTGGATTTTTGTCTCTGTGTACATTTGAAATAAAATAAAAATATTCATGGAAGAAAGAAACTTGCTGCTTTAATGGAATGATATCTTACTAACAAATGTGTCCTAACTCAAAAATAATGTTAACCTTCCATGTCTAAGTTAAATACCTTTCTTACTGGTTTCCATTATAAATTCTTATTTTGAAATAGATTAAAAATATTGCCTGTGGAGGAAGAATTCAACTTTACTCCCTTTGAATCCTTATTTGTATATTTGTATAACGTTGACTCTTTATTTTGTTTGCTTTCAAGTGGACTTTTGCCAAAAGCAATAAAATCCTAAACTGACCATTATAAATGTATTCATAGTTTCCTCCTGTGAGTGAAGATAGGGTACTCAGTGCTGCCCTGTGCGTCTCTGTTCACCAGGTCTGCAGTCTTTTGGGGGCAACACCAACAGCATCCATATATTTGAAACCCCGGAGGACATTGGTTTGTTTTTTATTCAAAAATTAACTCTCATGAAACTTTATTTCGCTTCATCTTCATCTTCCTACTTGGATGATCGTACCCACAGACACATTGACTTCTTTCATTCCTCAGTGGGAGAATTACACTCTGGCTACAGAGACGGCATCGTAAGTACTTCCTAAGTCATAAGTAGAAAGAAGTGGATTCATTTTAAATTTATTATTCAATAAAATATTATCCCCCATTTGGGACAGATACAGAATTTGTGGCTCATTTGAAACACCAGCCTGTAACCTCATTTTTCTCCAGAGAACAGAACATCCTTCTGAGCTTGACCCTATAAAGCATTTTATTTATTTGCTTTTTAATTCCAGGTTTGGTCTTGGTCTTTGCACACCCTGGTTGGCTCAGGGTGAGCTGTGGTAGCTTGCCTCCATAGTCTTTGGGGGAGGATGACGACAAGTGGGTCTCACTTTGAAAAGGATCTTTACAGTCCACAGCAGCCAGCTTAGATTTTGAAAAGTTTTGCCTGGAACTGTGACAGCTGGTGGGTTTGCTCTAGTCTCTCATTCACTCACCTGAGGGGTGACCCTGCTTTCGTTTCTGCTCAGTGACTGACAGGCGCTAGTTCCATTTTCATCATAAATCTTACAATGCTTAAGGATAGAAACAGTGTTCTAAGTGACGTCTTTCTAAGGAGTAGGAAGAATAAAGAGCAATGTTAACCTCCTCCAGGTCTATAATAAGGATCCTGAGCACAGTATGCTGATGATGTCATTTACACAGGAATAGAAAGGCAGAAACCACGGAGCTGATGGCGTAAGGATGAAGGTTTGTTGAAAGTCGGATATGACTTAGGACTATAAATGGCTCAACTTTATAACTTCAAAGAAAAATTCTCTTACCATGAATCTATTGAAAATCCAAGACACACGTGTTAGATGCGATGCGTGGGAGAGGAAGCATGTGCTTGCTTAGTCTTTTCTATTATGTATTAAATCTGCTCCCTAACACTGATGCTTAACAGATGGAAGGTTGGTAAAGAATAAACAATAAACACTACAGAACTTTTTCAGACTCTTCAGGTTGAAGGCTCTCATCTCTTTCCTGTAGTCTCACGAACAGTGCAGATAACCTCCTCACACTCCTCATTAACACCAAGGAATATTCCAGACTTCTCCAAGTGAGCTCCACCTTACAAGAGAGTATGTGTCTTTCCTTGTCACCATATGCTAATATTTAGGGAACACCCAGCATTGCTCCGTGGCTTCAGGAATGAAGCACACCCATGCTCTCGCCTTCTTGCCAACACGGTGACTTGATCATCGCTTAGTTTGTCTTTCAGCCCCCTAACCTTACCCAATTATTTTTACAAAACTCTGATTTTCCATTTGTGGTTTAGCCACCACAGTTACAATCTTCTAAAGAAATCTAACATTTTCTTTATTCCTCCCAACAAATTATCTTCCTGTCTGACTCGTTCTCTTCACTTTAATCATTAATTTGTTGTTTCTATTGTTTCAGGTCTTTAACAGACCTCTAGTCTTCTATTCTGGAAAATCTCAAACTAAGGCATGAGTCAGAATCACTTGTGGAAACACAGGTTGTGAGCCTGACCCTCCAAATCTCCCAGTGAGACTGTCTGAAGCAGAGCCTACGAATTTATATTTCTAACAAGTTCTAGGAAATGTTAATGCTGATAGATGAGAAACCACCCTTTTCAGACCAGTGACCTTATTCTCTACAATGCTTATTCCATGAGACAAAAACATACTGAAGAATAAGGACTTTGGAACTAGAGACATGTCTTAGAAGTTCTCTGTTGCTGTGACAAAACACCATGAGAAAATCAACTTGAAAGTATGCTTTGGCTCACACACTAGCACCATCATGGTGGGGAAATCCTAGAGGCAGGAGAGATTGAAGAGGCAGCCAGTCGTATTACAACTCCTAGTCAGAAAGCAGAGGGAGATGAGTTCACATAGTCTCTTTCTCTACTTACACAGGTCGTGATCCCACATAGGGAGTGGTGCCACCCACAGTGGACAGATCTTCCCACTATATGCACAATCATGCCACTAACCCATAAGCATGCCCAGAAGCCAGTGTTCTAGAGGATTCTAGACTGTCAAGTTGACAATCATTACCAACTTTCACAAGTCCTAGTCTCAAAGTCTATGTTATATCTTTTTAATAAATTTTTAAATTTTGGAGTAAATTGTTGAGTTAAAAATAGTATCTTACTGGTTTTGATTGATGTATAACTTTTAGCCCAGCAATAGCAGCATGACAGAGTTTTTGGCCATGTGACCAGCCACAGTACCTCCACCTATAAACACTGAACACAGAGTCCTTGCCAGACATGGAATTTTATAGCATCTTGATCTTCACCTTCTTGGCTTCCAAATTTTTGAGAAGTAACTTTCTGTTGTTTATAAACAATCTGGATTCAACTATTTGATTTTGCTGCTTGAACACACTAAGATGCACACAGGAAGGCCAGGCTCCCTATTGCCTAAGTTTTAATGCTTCCCCCTTGCCAGAGAGCCAGAGTGAACAGTTATTCCCAATACCAGATTGCAGTCAGCACTCAGGCTCAGGCTAATGTCATAAAGGATATATAGAGTATGTCAGTGGTACACATTATATTATATAAGTGATCAATATTATAGCCTGGATGTTCTGTTGGCTAAAATATGCTGTAAGACATCAGGAACAGACACTCCCATGAGTGGGTCAAACCTCATACCTCTCCAAAGGTATTCCAGTTTACCATTTCAGCTTTAAAAAAACATATATAGCCCTGAGAAATCAACACTCATTAGTTCCTTCCTATGAACATGCCTGTAATCGGAAAAAAAACTACAGAAATACAGTCTAGGAGTCAAAAATGCAGTTTTAAAATGAGAATAGAATATACCATAGATATAAATGAATATGATCAATGGTGAACCCGGAACCTGGGTTATAAAATTAACTTATACTGAGCTATCTCATTGTATTTCTTTTTAATTTATATTTTATTTAACTAGGTTATAATTATATTACTTTCCTTATTCTTTCCTCCTTCGAACCCCTTCTATGTGCCCTCATTCCCTTTCAAATTCATGTCCTATTATTATTATTATTACATATATTGTATATAAATAAATATATAAATTCAAACTGTTGAATATGTTTATTGTTGCTTGTTTTTTTTGGGGGTGTGTGGCTAAATACCTAGAATGATCACCTCTGGGGAAATACTAGTATTTTCCTTTTCAGTAGTTTTTAATTGCCTATAACTATTTATCTAGGAGTGGGGCTCTATGTGATTTCCACTGTCTACATTGGCATGTCAGCTCATGTTGGCACAGTTGTTCAGGCTGTGTTTAAGCAATCATATTGTTGAGATTTCATGGGTGTAATTTCCCTAAAGTATCTAGAAGATACAACCTTTCAGCACACTTCCTGGTACTCTGGTTCCTAAGATCTTTCCATACTCCCCACTTCCATCATCTTCCTTGATCATTATGTGTAAGAGCTATGATGTAGATATATCAATTGGGTTGAACACTCTGCAATCAAATGTTCTCTGTGTTTTGATTAGTTATGGCTTTCTGTGATGGTCTCCATCTGCTGTGGGAAAAAATAAAAACCCTTTGCTGAGGAGTGAGGGCTAGAGCTGTATGCGGGTATAAAGACAGAGTTAGAAATTATACTGGTTTAGCCATAGACTATCCAACCAAATCTCCAGTACCCGCCATGAGAACCCTCTTTTCAAGTGATTGGTCAGTCAGGGGAGTCCAAGAGATTCCAAAACAATACAGGCTATTGCCCTTGGGCTTAGTTGTCATCAGGAAGAATAATCACCCCAAGTGGCATCATTTTATTTAAAATTGTATATATAATTATATATAATATGTAAATTTTGTAATTTAGGTAAATATAAAACAGTATGATTCCTCATAGCTTATTCAAGTATCCTTTGCTGAGGTTTGACTCTCCTCCCCTTCTATACTGACTTCAGACCCCATTTCACCAGCCCCTCCATATTGCCTCAATCTACTTCTCTTAATGTTCAGACCCCAAGGTCAGTTACATTGATCTCATTCCCCAACTCCAGTCCTGTGTTTTAACTAGAATCCTATCACTGAAGAGCCTTGTAACCCTTAGTTCCTCCCTCTCCATTATAAATTGTCTTACAACTAAGGGCTTCCTTTAAAAGCTGACCTTATAAAACCACATAGAGGATATTGGTTACCATTCACTGGGGCGGGATTGGAAGGGAGAGGAGGGGAAGGCAATGAAAGGAGGTAGATTGATGGGTAAGGTGATGCCCTGGACAAAAGAAATGACATCACAGCAGGAGGTCAATGACTGACAACAATTAAGTGCATATTGAAAATAGCTAGCAGAAATTATCTTGTATATTCCCAATGTGAAGAAATAATATGATTAAAGAAATAGATATGCCTTGATCAGGTCATTATACCTTGTGGAGATATACCAAAATATCATTTCATAACTCATTATATTTCCTTTGTAATTCAGACACCCCGAGCTTCCCTCAATAGTCAACTTGACACGGCCCTGTGTGATCTGAGGGACCCTCAACTGAGGGGATAACCTCAATCAGACTGGTCTGTGGGCACTTTTATGGGGCACTTTCTTGATTGCTGACTGCCATTGGAAGGCCCGGCCCACTGTGGGTGGTGCCATCCCTTAGCAGAGAGTCCTGGGCTGTGTAAGAAACCTAGTCATCAGAAGTCAGAAGGAGAGCAACGGCCCTTGAGGTTTCTTCTTTGGGGTTCCATTTTGTGATTCTGCTTCAGTTTTCTCAGGCACTCCTGTCCTGACCTCCCTTAATGGTGACCTGGGAAGTTTGTCCATCCCTTTTCTCCTCTAAGTCACTTTTCATCCTGACAGTTGTCACAGTAACAAAAGCAAGCTAGAGCATCAGGATAGTCTGTTTCAGTGACAGAAAATAGGCTAAAACAAGGAACATTTTTCAAAATGGCACCAGAATATAGCTAAGACACAGAAGTCAAATTGTGAGTTTCAGTTAAAATAATAAGGGGACACTTTTTGTTCTCGACTTTGTTTCTACCCCTTTCCTATTTTCACATAGACTAATTTCCTTTCTACCAACAGAAGGGTTAAATTAAGATAGTTTTTCTTTTTTATTTATAATAATTTTATAATAAAATTTTACTGTATATTTTATTTATTTACACTTCAAATATTATCCCCTTTGCCAGTCCCCCCCCAGCCTCCCTATCTCATCCTCCCAAGCCCCCTGCTTCTATAAGTATGCTCTAACTACCCACCCACTCCTGCCTCCCTGCCCTGGCATTCCCCTACATTGGGTCATCTATGGAGCCGTCAGAGGACCAAAGGCCTCTCCTCCCATTGATGCCGACAAGGCCATCCTCTGCTACATATGAGGCTGGAACCATGGGTTGCTCCATGTCTACTCTTTGGTTAGTGGTTTCGTCCCTGGGAGCTGGGTGTGGGGTGTTGGTGGATCTGGTTGGTTAATATTGTTCTTCCTATGGGGTTGCAAAGCCCTTCAGCTCCTTCTTCTGGAACTGCATCATGGCTTAATTAATTCTTGCAGGCCAGCTTGGCATTTATGGTGCCCATGTCTGGAAAAAGACGCCTTTGCAAGCCTAAACAACAGTAGTCACATTGGAAACCTGTCACAACAAATTGTTTCTTTTTAATCAGGCACACAGCTACAGACACCCTACCAAAGAGGTCAGCAGCCTGTCTGATGACTTTAAACACCCATTTCTACTGAGCAAGCGGGAGTGAATGGCAAGTTCATTCATTTCTCAGGCAGAGCATCCCATATGGCAGGGTGGGCCCCCATAAATGAGGCACGCGGGCTGCTAACTATTGCATGTGTAAAATCTTTAGCTATGGAAATATTTTTTCAATTTACACTTGTAAGTATTTTTTATAGAGATGTTATTTATGTGAATGTATTTGAGGATTAAAATTGTAAGATACACAGCTGGATGATAAAATGAAAATACTGTTCGTTCAACACACTCAAGAAAGCTTGTTGAGAATATTCTTTGAGCTCTTGAGCATGTGGCGCCTTCCTTGAGTCTCTGGCTGCTTCTTGGCTCCTCTCACAAGAGCCCCTTCCTTGTCCCCTTCAGAGGCCTTTTCCCATGATAGCTCAGCAGTCTTTCCTCATGCCTGTGTCTCTCTATGACCTGTGTTCATAAGAATGGTAGATTGTGTTGATTTTACTAGCCGCACACTGGATAAAGCCAGTGGCCTTACCCATTGTGGGATAACTTTAGGGTCCGGTTTTGAAACAAAGTTTATGATTGGTGAAGAGTGGGTTAGAGTCCTCCTGTAACCTTCTGGGCACATGGGACAGAATCCTCTGAAAACGAACACTACACTAGAAGTGAGGGCAAGGAAAGTAAGACCAAAAGAGGAAAGGAATGAGATCACACAAGTGTGGTTCAAAAGAGTTCAAGACGTCAGAAAGAAGCCCGGAGACCCGTCCTTCCTAGGCTCTCTTCGCTCTCAGCTCTAAGCTTTTTACTGATCTGGTTGCCTCTATAATTTTATACTCCATACTAAATAAAAACAAGTTGAAAGACGGCTGTCTTTCTAGGAAGTTCATCCTCCAATTACAGAAATCACGTTCTTAAGGAGATTTTGTCTTCTTTGTATTTTGTAATAAAGAGAAAACAAAAATGCTTGCTTGAATAAATATGTTTAAAATATAAGTACTACCATTATTGTTCCTTTTTGATCTTATAGTTGTAATATGATTTCTTATCCTAAACTATAATTTCATTTAAAAATAAATTACTGCTACATAGGATCCAAAGGTTTTTTTTAATATTTCCTTTCTTTATATTTTCCTACATAGGTATTTTTATATTAACTCAGCAAATTTGTTTCTGCATGTGTCTTGTTTTGTTTAAGGTATGTGCTACATACATTCCCCATACATTTATTTATTTTATACAATGAAACAATGTACCTAGAGCCATACTTTACATAATAAAGCATAAAATGTATGTGCTACTAAAAAAGATTAGTTCATTTTCATATAATGAATAGAAGTTATATAATAATTATAAGATAAAACACTATTGCCATTAAATACACATAATACTCAATAGTAAAGAAAATAACCTTTGAGCCGGGCGTGGTGGCGCATGCCTTTAATCCCAGCACTCGGGAGGCAGAGGCAGGCAGATTTCTGAGTTCGAGGCCAGCCTGGTCTACAGAGTGAGTTCCAGGACAGCCAGGGCTATACAGAAAAACCCTGTCTCGAACAAAACAAGCAAACAAACAAAAAAACAAAAAGAAAAACAAAAGAAAATAATCTTTGAATTTTACAAATGGTCCTGGGGTTTAGAAACTTGTTGAGGTAAAATTAAAAAAACAAAACAAAACAACAAAAACAAAAACATAACTACATGTTGGAGAATTTCTGTAATTTAAAATGTAAAATAAGAATGATTATTTTAAGAATCATGGGTTAAATTGTATTTTCATTAATGGATTTTCCCACGTGAATATGTCGCAGACACCCACTTCCGTATAACAAGAGCATCTGATACAGACAGTAAAACATCTTCTGGTATTAGCTTTTAATCACTGCCCCTAGTTATATAATCATATATCTTTTCATTATGATTTTATTAAAAAGAAAAACCCATACATAAAGCATTAGTTCATGAATTCAGTATGGTACCTTTAAAAAGAATTACAGCAGGTCTTTCAAATGGGACATGTTTAAGATCAAAGGAAGAATACTAGTTATTTGTGAAAAATTACTTCCTTTCCTTTATGAGAACAGACTATACTTCCAAGATTTCTTTGCAATTAGATCTAACAATGTGACTAGTTTGTAGACAATGAGACAGAAAGGGAGAAACTGTCATTTCCACCCATGGTTCATAAAACCTACCCTACATGTCTGCTCTCATACCCTCTTACCTTTCAATTAATTACAATATAGACAAATATTTAAACAATAAATACTCTGATTTGAAAATGCAAGGGAAGCCATGAGATAAATATTTTTCTATCAAAACATGTCATATATCTTATATTGAATTTTAATATAAGCTTAGCCTACAGTTAGTAAAACTCCCTCAAGATGAATACCAAAATAAAGTAGATATTCAGTTTCATAATTATTTTAAGAAACACATTATCTTTAAAATGTAGAGTCTACCTCGAATTGATAAGTTTATAGAGATTGTGTACAGAGCTATGATTGAGGATTTACTTATTTATGGGACCCTTGGTGACTCTCAGCCAAATGTGTAACCAAAAAATCCACCCCAGAATAGGTGATGAGTCACAAATCATAGATTTCCATGCAACCTGCAGGGAAGTCCACCAAAGAATCTCTCCCCAAGAAATTGTTCATTTGATTTTCTTTATTTAGCCATGGGGAGGGGCTGTGTGAGTCTTAACACTTTCTTCTGAGTTCTTAAGTTGGTTGTCTGTTTCATGATTAACCTTTCTTTTCTTTCAAGAGAGAATGTTTCAAAATAGAAAACACACTGTATCCTAACCCCGTCTCTGGCTTTGATGTTTCTTTCTTCCTTCCATGATGTGCCTTCAGGTTTTCCAGGGAATTATTTTTTTCTGCCTATTATTGGGTACTGGGTCACTGTAGCACAGCAATAACTCATTCTCAGCAGTTTGACTGCCGCCCACCACAGAAAAGATTCTCTTTATGAGCAGAGACTGACAGTGTGGATGATCTACGGGCATATGCACAAATGTTTAAAAGGCAAATTGACAATAATGTAGCAGCCACTTGACAACACAGTAGCAGTAACCTCTCCACTGGCGCTTAGCACTTTCTGAGATGTGGGTTCTGTGCTGGTTCCAGGACCAAACGTGAGTTCCCTTCTTCATAGTTGTCTCACATCCATTAAGTTTGTAGTCG